>JZSA01006387.1:0-23568 GCA_000956155.1 Cotesia vestalis | reverse complement strand
TCTGGAACAGTCAGTCCGAGGACTTAGCAGAGGAGCAATCTCCGAGGCTGAACCTGCCAATTCCTAATTAATAAATATTTGTTAATTGTTTATCAATTATAATGGATATTTATTAAAACCTCAACCCAGGGTTGAGAGCGCTTATTAGCTGTTCTCACCCTGGTTCCTTTACCTAGATCGCTAGCCAGCGTTCGGGTATTCTATCCAAAAAATATCCTAACTATTACCCCCAGGGTGAGAGCGCTTATTAGCTGTTCTCACCCTGGTGAAATCGCCCAGAGCGCTAGCCAGCGTTCAGGCACTCTATCCATTACCTACCTACGCAGGTAAAACAAAAGTAAAATATTAAAATAAATTATAAATTAAAATTATTAAATTATATTTTAAAAAGTACTTCGCGGAGAAATCAGTTACATGACCCATCTGGAGTCTATTGACATCCTAACGAGGTCAAAATCTGGACATAAATAAATTATTTAAATTTAAAAATAATTACGCCCAAAATTTGGGAACGTAACAGAACTAATTACTAAATTTATTTTATATTGTAAATTAATTTTTACGTGACAATTAATTTAATTGGGGATTAAGTCCGTGAATTAATTAAATTAAATTTTGTTGCGAATTATAAATTAATAGCGTGGACATTAAGTCCAAGGTATTAGTTATTCTGAGTAGAAAATTGTCGCAGGAAAAGTTGGTCATGATTAACTAATTTACATCATTAAAATTGTGTTAATAATTTTTAATTGATTGTAAAATTTATATCGTGATTATTTTAATTGTCAAAAATTAATTAACCAACTATTGTTATATTGTTAAGACCATGACAATAAGTTACTGAGGAATTTTAATCTTTTTAATATTTTAATACGGAATCAAAATTTACAATCGGAATTTGAAATTGAAGGTCATTCAAGTTAATTGGAATTGAATTGTTAAACGTAAATTCATTATTTAATTAGTACTAATTATTGAATAATTTAATTAAAGTTTTTGGATCAAATTAATTAAATTCAATTTTTAAATAAAATTTATAAAGTAAAATCATTATAAGTGTGGGTTATGTGTGTGAAGAATTGTACGGGTAATGTGTGATAGAGAGTGTTAATAGTGTTAAGTTTGGTAGTCCGGTGGACTTAATTTTAAGTTATAAAAGTGTGGAAGGTTTAGATCGTTTTGGTAGTCCGGTGGACTTATAATTTTAATATTAGCTTTAAGACAGGTGTGGGAGACCGTTTGTTAGAAAAAGCCCATTAGTTTTAGGATAGGTGTGGGAGACCGTTTGTTAGAAAAAGCCTGTCTAGTCATCGTATTGTCGTTGGAAGGTTCGTTTGTAAATATCGTATACTTCGCAGTTATTCTCCGCTTCGTAGATAATAAGTTAATTATAGTGTGTGTGAGTGAGCGCTTAAATTGTTAAATTTGTTATTTTATTGTTAATAAATATTGATCAATCTTGTTAATTAATTATTTATTATTCAGCAGCACCTTCCTCCACTCTCTCTACCCTAAGATATGATTTCTCAGCTCTGGACCGGTTCCAGGAACCGTGATTAAAAATCCTGGTGGCGCACTGATAATTATATTGTTTGTTAATTTTGTTAGTTAATTATAAAATTGATTAGGGGCTAACCTGAACAGGTAAAACTGTTACAATATATGTATATATATATATTGTAGCAGACCCGGCCACGCGTTGCTGTGGCTAAAGTTATTGTTATATTACCCTGTATTATACAATTTAAGAGGAACGGTAGGAGAACATCAGTCACGGGGACCACCATGCTTTTTACATAGATGGTATTTGTAAAAAAATATGGTGACCTCCATGACAGATTTTTTACGACTATAACCCTTTAGTACAATAAAATTATTTACGAACCAAGACGGAAATGTTGAAGTTGGTACAGAAATTCACGGGATTAGGATTTGAAGGGGAAGGACGTTGAACACGATCGATTAAAATTTTCTTACAGTTTATATTAAGCAGAAATCAATACAAAAAAATTGATTTTTAAATTTATTATTTCCATTTAATTTTGTAACGAATAAGCATATTACAAAGTTGTTAGTGAATAACATATGACATTTAAACTTATGAATGAGGTAGGTAAGGCAGATAGTTTTAAATCTTTAACAGTAATATTGATTCTTTTAAATTATAAATACTTTCAATTTCAATTTAATTTAGCACTAATCGGTGCACAATATTTTTGGTTAACCTGTCTTTAGCTAACACAAATAGATTCGACGGTTTCCCAACACGTGAACATGGAACATATAATTGCTCATGAGAAAAACACGGATTTTCCAAATCTAAACCACAAATGGACATTGTTTGGCCTTGAGACTAATTTATTGACATGGCAAACGCTAAACAAATCGGAAACTATAGCCGTTTGAAAGGTATGGTAGAATCTGACAGTATCATTGGAATATGTGGTAACAGGACCACTTTTCCTTTAAACTTCCCAGCCAAAATGGTTGCTTCAAGAATGTTTCCGGTGATCTTTTTGATGATGAAACGTGTACCGTTGCATAATTGAGGTGGGTTCAAATTACGTAGGAGAATAGTCGGGGAACCAATCTTTAATTGAAGATTGTGGGGTAGCATTCCAGGTATATCTAGTTAATTCAAAAATTCAGTTGGAAAATTTAGACTTTCATTTTCATCAACAACAGTATCGATTGATTTAGAAGACAGCAGATCGCCTGGTAACAACTGTTGTATCTGTAAGTTAATTTCGTCAACATCAACAATTTTGGTTGCCAATATCGCCCGATGACTGAGCCAGTTATGATTCACGTAATTATTCTGTATATCCGGAAAAATAGTCTGAATCAATTCATTTTTATCTTGAAGAACAGTACAAAAATTGTTTGGCAGTTTGATGCATTGCGTATTTGGTTGCAGTTATATTTTACCGTTCCTTATATCTAGTAATTGCTCGGAAAATATTTGTTCTGATGGATCATTTTGCAACTGTACCCGCATGTTTATGGACAATCGAAGTTTCAACACTTCGCCATAAGAATGATTGTTTCAAAGATGCATTAATCTCATCCGCGAAAGTTGAGCGAGGTATAACCGGTAAGGTCTGACGGAAATCACTAGACAAAAGTAAGATAGTACCACCGAAAAGCTTATTATTGCTGTTTAAATCCTGCATAGTTCTATGCAATGCTTCAAGTGAATATTTGTGTGCCATTGTGCACTCATCCCAAATTATTATAGAACTCTTGCGCAACACTGCAGCTATTCCACTATTCTTTTTGATGTTACACATTGCATTTGGTTTATGATGAATATTCAATGGCAGCTTGAATTTTAAATGTGCCGTTCGCCCACCATCCAGTAAAGTAGCCGCAATTCCTGACGATGCAACTGCCAATGCAATTTTCCGTTGCAACCGTATTTTGGCAAGAATCAACGATATTATGAATGTCTTACCGGTTCCACCTGGTGCGTCCAAGAAAAAAATACCGCCTTGTTCAGCAGCAACAGCCAGCATAATCCGATCATTAATAATTTTTTGTTCTGCTGTTAGTAATGGCTCACTGCTCGTGATAATCGTGGCTAAATTTCCATGGTCATATTGTTGTTCTCGTTGTAAATCGGTATTGACTAAGTCTGAATATTCAATGGCAGCTTGAATTTTAAATGTGCCGTTCGCCCACCATCCAGTAAAGTAGCCGCAATTCCTGACGATGCAACTGCCAATGCAATTTTCCGTTGCAACCGTATTTTGGCAAGAATCAACGATATTATGAATGTCTTACCGGTTCCACCTGGTGCGTCCAAGAAAAAAATACCGCCTTGTTCAGCAGCAACAGCCAGCATAATCCGATCATAAATAATTTTTTGTTCTGCTGTTAGTAATGGCTCACTGCTCGTGATAATCGTAGCTGAAGAATGTTGTTGGGGATTGATGTCAACGCAGCATCAGTTAGCGCTTAGTCCCAATGGTTATCGTCTTCTAGCGATTGCAGTTTACGACATGCATCTTGGTATGTATTGAATCTCGACCATCAACTGTTCGCAGAAATTCAAAAGACGTTGGTCCAGGCACATTCACCAATAACAAACGTAAATAGAAGCACTCACGTTGCTTTGGATGTACTGTTTAAAGTCGCCCCAATGTCTTAGCTTTGAATATGCCTGGAATGGAAGGATGTCGTTTTCCTTGTTTTCGTGGTTCCCATTCTTTACTGGATTTGTTCCATGTGAAATAACGCGGAACATCACCATATAGCAATGTCTTTGCAAATCGGCCAAAAATACCAAATCTTTGACACAATGTAAAAAATTCAGTTAGTGTCGTTTTTGAGGCCTCGAACGCTCTTTGGAGAAGATCTTCTTCGGTGAAGTATACACGTTGACTGTTTTCAAGATGTGTTGCTAGATGCTGGACAGAAGGATCTCATTCGTGTATGAGAAAGCTGAGAATATGCCAAATAGCTTCGTTGCTGCTAATGTATCTACCTATTTGGTATCGTGTTATTTCGTCATTTTTATTTATATTTTGTACTTCAAATATGGCCAAGTCACTGCCTTTGTTTACTTATTTACAAATGTACTTAATTGATTTTACAGAACTGCAAAGCTCAACGTTGATATGAGCTTTATAAGTTTTCGAAAGTAATGGTGAATATGGTACCACCCACTGATTATCAAATTCTGCTTGATTTGGATAATTCGGCAATCGCATTGTAAATGTGTGGCCACCATTCTCAGTATTTCTGCGGCGATATATAGGATAACCATCAATATCCGTGATAGTGTCATTCATATGCGGCTTTGGGAAATTTTTCTAACATTTTCCATTTTCCATGCATGGTGACGTGATGTTAAAAGCACCGCATGGCCCATGGATCATGTGTTTAGTGACAACATCAAATAATTCTGGATCAATTAATGGGTCTGGAATTTCGGCTGAAATTATTTGATCAATTTCTTCTGGACGGATTTTATCTTCAAGCCAAATCAAAATGTGGGCATGAGGCAAACCTTGCTTTTGCCACTCAATCGTATACAGCTGTTACATCCGGCATACTGTATATAATACAGGGCCTCCCATTACCGCCGAAAAGTGCAGCGCTTGCATATTTAGTGAACAACAACCAGGACCACGCGACAACTCACTCGTGACTGAAGAATACACATTACCGCGCATTGTCACCTCATCAAAAGAACCAATTGTTTTATTAGTGTTCCCTCTTTTAAATCGCGACCGAGGTGATAAAAACCACGAACACCATCATTCAAGAGCTTATTTACAAGGTAACAGTTCTGCCTTAAAGCCCGGGTGAGTCCTATACCCGGACACGTATAGGCAGACTTCAATTATTAAATTAATTAGTCATCTTTTCCCTAACTATTCATTTCGATTTCCTTAACGGTATTTCCGAGTTCTGTGATAGTGATTCGTCGAGCCACGATTCGTCTTTACGATAATCGAGATTCTCGCAGTTCCGGTGACCTGGTCCCCTCTCAAATTATGTTTTTCTCTGTGAACTCTAAAACAGCTAACTTTTGTTTGCCGGAGTCGTTACTCCAGTAACGAACTCATATTCTTTCAATCATCATTTTATATTGTTATTAGTTAATAAGTGGTTAGTGTAAATTAAGACGTGTTTGCCCATAGGGCCATTTAATCAGAATATACAAACTAAAAACTCAAATCGAAGTGTATCATCATTTCTAAGTTGAGAACCTTCAATCTTCGATCTCCAGTCAGCAGGAGGAAGAAAGCAGCCAAGCAGTGGAAGAAGATAAATATAAAGGTCTAATCCAAGGCTGAATCATTATTCGAGTCAGATTCGTAATAGTAAGTGGAGGTTATTATTATTATTTCCGAGGTCGATTGTCTATTCCAAGGGGCCCTCTCCGGGGTTTTCAGCTTTGCGAACCCATAAATTAAAAACCTATCGATTCTTTCGTTAGGGAAATTGATCTGTTATCCGAACCTCCGATAGTCCAGCTACCAAATTCTAAGATTGTATTTTTCGGACATAACACAGCCAGCAACGCGTGATACCGAAAATTGAATACTTCATAGTAATATCAATAAAGGATTTCAATTTTTCTTTAAACACGCGTGCAGTTATATCATGACGATGAATTGCTTGTTGTCCTGATAATAATAAAGTTTGTATCTCTTCCCAATTCGGATTACATGTAAATGTAATAAACAAATCCGGTCGGCCATAATGACGTACGTAAGTCATCGCGTCTTGTACGTATTACTGCATGTTCCGTGGACTGCCGATGTAGCTTGAAGGTAAAATGAAAGCATTACCGATGTCATTAGGATTCAAATTTCCGTCGATGTTTCCAGCAACAGCATCTCGTAAGTGAATATATTCCTTCCGATCGTAATTTAGCCTGGTTGAATCGAATGAATCGCAAGCGTTCGCTTTCAACCTTAGCATACATATCAACAATGTATTGATGGAATAGCTGACGATATCGAAGGATATGGTTGTCCTGATTTAGTCTAATCATTATTCGGTTTGCGTAGTAGTTCATTAAGCTCACTTTTTTATTTCCATAATCACCTAAAAGAATAAAAAATAAAATACAATACGAAATTAACATTCATACATACAGTAAGAAAATAAATAGGTAATTGTCAAATTTACCGGTATTAGGATCACACTGTTTGATGTTAAGGTGATATTCATCCTGTTCCTGCCAAAATATCAATGGATATTGTAGTGCATCACATGAACGGTGTAGATCCGAAATCGTACTGATAGTGTTGTCTCGCCGTGTAATTTTTATAGATCTTTTGTCAACTGGATCACCAACCATGATAACAGCAACCTCATCAACAGTTGGAGCGTTGAATCTACCAGCATATTCACTAGGGTGGGCCAAAAAAATCGACTATTTTTTTTTTAACTTTATACTTCGAAAAATAGGTTGGTAAACACCTCAAAAAAATTCTCTCTGAGTATGAGCTCATTTTTACTGTAGAAAATTTTCTTTATTGCAGTACGGGTATTTTCTGCATTAACTTGCATTGAATATTGAAATTATTCTTCATTTTTTATCTAGCATTGGTTATACTCATTGACTAATGCGACAGCTCGCTCTGCCGAATCATTAACAACTTTCAATTAATTGTAGTATTCTTTACTTTCATTATAACTGTCATTAGTAAGCCACAATTCAATGTCTATATCAAGAAAATCGGACGTTAGATTAAAAATTTCAAAGAGATTCAAGTACTTTCCAGAAACAAAGTCACTCAGATTTTTTTGCATGAATGAATTCAAATCTTTTTTATCAATTATAAATCTTTTAGCTTTACAATCTGTACTTTTACTAGTCTTAGCAGCTCTAACAATATTTTTTTTCATCTCTAATGGAACAGTATCGTCAAATAATGATAAAATAGCAAGTTCATTATTTAAGTACCACAAATGCAAAATCATTTTATCATAAGTAGCTGAAGAAATCAAAAAATTAATACGTTTGTACTCAATTAAATTTTTCAAAAACTGCAAGTCATGATGAGCAGCAGCAGTTGCAGAAGTTGACGAAAACCAAGCTTTTAAATACAGCACAACTATAAAAATACGAAGTCGCCGAAGACCATGAAACTCTTTATCAGAAAGTCTGAATTCATCTCTAAATATGAACATTTTTAAACTGTAAATTCCCTTTGCCATCCACCTAGCATGATGAACTGCACCAGGACGTTTGAAAGAAACTTTGTCTTGAGGCATTTCTCCGAGGAAAATCAACGACAATTCCAACAATTCTTCATCATCATCTCGAGGTTGCAGTAACTATCAAAATCAATTAAATATTTGTCAGAAACAAGAAAATTTTTATTTTTAAAATTGCAGTTAAATCATACCTGTAAGAATTGCGTAATAAAACTAGATATTTCATTTTTTTGATCCAAAAGAATGTCAGGAACAACAGTATCTTCAATACCAGATTTATAATTAGTTTTATCTATTTGGTCCCATGATTTTTGAAATCTTCCGAACATTGGTATATTTGGCCCGGATGTCACTGGCCAATATACTTCAAAGCCACTCTTCAATATGATCTCAAATATGTGGTGACGACATGGTAACCAAATCAAATCTTTTCCCAAGCTCTTTTCAATTGCCTTACATGTACCGTTGTGAATTCCTGTACAATAAAAATAAATGTTTATCGATAAATTTCTGAATTCAACATTTTACAAAAATTGTAGTAAATTATATTTAAGAACTAAACAATGAGTTGATTTCAAAAATGTAATTCAGTAAGCAAAAGAACAAAATTAAACTAGAATAATAACAATCAAATATTTTTTTTTTAATAGATTATCAGTGATAAGTTACCCGTATTAACAGCCGTTGTGTCAAAACACATCGCCTTAACATGCTGAATAACACCCCATTCATTTAACGTCGATAAAATGACTGATTTTTGATTGTCTGTTGACCCAGAATTCATTTTTGGAACCCCAAGTAACTGTTCGGTACCAAATGCAGTTAAGAAAACTGGTAGCCGTTCCACAGATTTTGATCCAACAAGATCATTTAGCATTTTTCCGTCCCAATGCATGACGTATTTATCGTGTGTTTTAAAGTTATTCTTTAGTCCTTTAGCAATGTCTTCTCTTGAAAGCATACGAGCACATTGAATTGTTTTGTAACTGAGCGTTGTATCTTCAATTTTAATACCAACAGCTAATAAAATAGGAGTAATAAGGAACATCGTATTTCTACTGCTGACATTAACTCCATCGAGCGCAGAAATGATTTCAGGAGTCAAAACATCTATTTTTGTTCAGTTTGTCGGTATTTGAGAGTCATACTCTAAATCAGATCCAAAATTTGTCACTCCACTTAATGAATATGTTAAGAATGACTTTGATTTTGCACTCGGAACAATTGTATGACTGGTGGACGGTTGATCTAAATCTGAAATAAAAGTTTTTTTTTCAGAAAATATAAATTAGAAAAATAATATACTCGATTATCAACAATTAATTAGAGAAGTTTTACACTTCTACCCAAATTTATAATAATAATATGTCGTCGATAGTTACTGCTATCGTCTATTTCCATCATATTTACGGTTAAGTTTGTCGCCGGTTCATTATTAGAAAGAACTTCTTGTCGGGTACCGAATTTTTGATTCAAATACAATTTTTTAGCAGTATCATCAAGCACTCTTAAAGATTTTTCATTTACAATGTCAAAAAGCTTTTGGAGTTCAGTCTGAATTTTTTTTTCATTTTGGTTTTGTGCTGATTTTTTTTTTTTTTTAATTTTTTTGTAATTTTAACCATTGATTATGATAACGATGAATTTTTTTCATTGCATTAGGAGTTCCACTTGTTGGAATTTGATTTTTTTTCCACATTTCAATAACTTGGTCAACTGAATTTTTGGCACTTTGCTTGATTGAACACTTCAAAACTTTTAGTTGATAGAAAAACAGTTTCATAACCTCTTTCACTGTTGGTAGCTTACGTTCCGGAAGTTTTTGCATAGGTATACCGACAAAACGAACTTCTTTATTAATTGTAGCTTAATCAATAATAAATAAATTTATGAGGTGATTTGATAAGACTTATGTGTAATAAATTATTTTATCCAGTATTCAAGATAGGGACATTAAGAACCACTGAAAATAATGCAGTATGAAACAAGTAAATACTAGAGATAAATTGAAAAGAGAAGACATAGGTGCCGTGAGTTTCACAAGACAAACAACAAAAGCGAAGTCGGTTTTAATTGCTGTGGTCATATCGCTGACTTTAACTGTTGGGAGTGGTACGTTGGGGTCTTTTTGGGTTGCGAAAATCTTAAATCTACGCGGCGAGGGTCGAATATCAACCAAGATGGTTTCTAAGACCAGCTTGGGATTCGAACCCACACCTGGCCGCTGAGCCAGTCCCGAGTGCTCTATAGGCCTTACGCCTTAGACCACTCGGCTAACATCACCGGTTAATTCAAAAATGTTATTTACTCGAAATTTAATGAATCACTAACTCTAAGAAAAAATGCAATAATTTTTTGTTCCAATGCACCTAAGTATGCTTAGAACTAAAAAAAAAAAAAACTGGAAATAAAGTTTAAAACATTTCTCTGTTCATAGAAACTCAATTTCGTACGAATTTCCCCAAAACTCATAAATTAAATTGAAGTTGTTCGAATTATTAATCAAGAACTGTTAAAATTAGTGTGCATTAAAGTTTGACGACGAATATCTTTGAAACGGTTAACTTAAGCGACTAGTCATAAGAGACCATTTTTGTAGAGCAGTGAATTTCCTATCAAATTCTAAGGTGCGCATATCATGATAATTTTTTATTATTGAGTTAGAAAATTCATAAGAAAAAAGAAATTTGTCTGAAAATGATCAAACTTTAATTTTTAATAACTTTTGAACGGTGAGGTTTACAAAAAAATTATAAAAGACCTTTTTTGTAGGAAATTCAATTTTCTACAAATATATAAGATGAAATATTTTTTTCAAATACTTAATACCGAGATCTGAATTTTTTCTCTAATAACAAGAAAAAAATAAAAAAACAGAGGCGGAAGACCTTCCTATTAAAGTTAAGAGCTCATACTCAGAGAGAATTTTTTTGAGGTATCTACCAACCTATTTTTCAAATTATAAAGTTAAAAAAAAAAATAGTCGAATTTTTCGGCCCACCCTAATGTTCACCTAATGGTACTTTATCGGCTTTTATGACGATTTGATAGTTGTCATTTTTCAATCGTGGCGAAATTCTTTTGATTAATTGAAGTAGTTGATTCTGATCTTCTAAAAAATTTTCCAGTAATATCACAATTGCTCTTTCCTCTGCTTGTTCAATGAAATTATACTGGCACCGAGTAGTTACGCGCTCTCCACAATTGCCCATAGAATAAATTTGAAGAAATTTCGGATTATCATCAGGTATCAATGATCCAATTTTGTGTGATTTGCAAGATCGCAAATTTTAGTTGCCCCAAATGAAATCATTTGGAAGCAAGAATTAAATTTGCGTATTTTACGCAAAAGTAATTTTGAATCATCTGAATTCCCAGCAAGAAGGGATAATAAAGGTTCTGGCGGAGCAGGTAGAGGTGGCAGCACGACTTTTCCTGCTGCGCAGCACATACCGGCAGCTTCATTTCGAAATTTCAACGCCTGACAATATTGACATACTTTATCCATTCCACCAATAGCAATTTTTGAATGCGCAGAGTAGTTAATATCTAGTGCATATTCAAAAGCAAGACGAACGAATGATGTACGTATTAATGAGCGGCTGATCCGTTGCCTTTGTCATTCTTGTGTTCGTACTGCAGCTATGTTTCGTTCTCGTGCCGCTCTTGTTCTCGTAATATTCTATTGCGGACGTTCGCTACACTGTTCTTGAGATTCTTGTGCACGACTTTCTGCTGTCCTAATTCTTTGAGCTGTATTTCTTGTATCGACTTGTTCTGGCAACTGATGAGCTCTTTCAACACGTTTGCGTCGTGCCACTCTGGTGCTTGCGTTGTTGAGGTTAGATTTTTTCGGTGGCATTTTACTGAAAATATTAATTTAATCATTCAAATATTAGAAAAAAAAAAAAAAACTGAAAAACATGTCATTATAGCACATTGAAATAATAAGTGCAAAATAATTTTTAACAGAGGTTAAATAAAAACAATGAAAAAAAAATATTTTTTAAATTATTGAAAAAGTGTGGGGAGCTTTGTACCATTTTCTAATTAATATATTATTTAATTATGATAATTATGTGATAATACTTACGTGTATATATTTTATAATTATAGAATTTTTAATAATGATGCACAAATAAGTAAAAAGCAGGAATAATTTTACTGTATCATCATCACTATAATTTAAATTTGATTTACACTTTGGTCTAAGTAACACGTGGTTGGCTATGCTAACACCAAAAATTGAAAAAGTAGAAATCATTGAATTTCACGGTATTTCGTTTACTACAAAATAAATTTGATTTATACTTTAGCCTCAATAACACGTGGTAATCATGATATTGAATTGTAGCTTATATGACACGTTTGTCGGTTTACCATAACAGTGCCATCTATTGATTACTTACTCAATCCAGTCAAAAAGTATCGACATCTGTTATAATCTTTTAGAGTTAACAGATAATTGTGACTGTCAATTAATTATACACAAATAATTTGCAACAAAATAGAATTGCGACTATAATTAAAGATCTAAGGTATCCTATCTTTTAAGTTGGACCAGACTGCTCACGGTGTGCCAATTTAATTTAAAATCGGATAAGTATTTTACGAGTCCATCCCGAACAAACATCGTGACAGGAGATTTATATATAAGATAAGATAAGATAAGATAAGATAAGATAAGATAAGATAAGATAAGATAAGATAAGATAAGATAAGATAAGATAAGATAAGATAAGATAAGATAAGATAAGATAAGATAAGATAAGATAAGATAAGATAAGATAAGATAAGATAAGATAAGATAAGATAAGATAAGATAAGATAAGATAAGATAAGATAAGATAAGATAAGATAAGATAAGATAAGATAAGATAAGATAAGATAAGATAAGATAAGATAAGATAAGATAAGATAAGGGTGTGCCAAAATGTAACTTCCGCGTGAAACCTTTTAAAATTAAAATTTTGAGTTCCGCTTTTCTCTGATTAAGAAATCTAATTTGAAATGATTTAAAAGCATCGGATTTGAAAACTTTATAGATATACAATTAACATGGAGGTAATCATTTCAAATCATCTTTCTGAATAAGGGTTAACAGCAGCTGTGTTTAGATATTTTCTGAGATATTTCGAGGTGAGAGGATTTATTTAATTTTTCATAGAATTTTTAACAGGAGATTCAATTGGGCACTTCGCACCAAATTTTGAATTTTCAGCGGAAGTGCCCAAACTAAGCTTCTGTTAAAAAATGTCTCATAATTTGCTGTGCGACCATTGGTATCTGAAATATTAATAGTTAAAGACAAACGGGCTTTGTAAAAGTATTACTTTTATGAAAGTAATATAATCCTCTTGAATTATATTATACACAGAAAGAAAAATTTCTTGACTGGAGAACAATACTCTTGGCTCAAGAAAATTTTCGGGTGCCTGAAGGAAGACCGAAGTTGTGTTGGCCGAAGTAAAAATTTTTCTTGAAAATCTATTTTTGGTGGAAGTAATTTTTCTTAATTCAAATTATCATAAATACTTGATACAATAAATTTTTATATTTGATCAAGATTTTCAGATACTTTAGGGAAGCAGCGTCACCTACTTTGGCTGAGAAAAAAATTTTCTCACCTTGAGAAAATTTTTCTCTTGAATATTTGATGCCCATTTTATACTATTTTGACGTGCAATTAATCATATTGAATAAAAAAAATGATTCAATATTATTTGATCTTCTCATTTGACATGTTAATCACTAAAAATATTAATGAAAATTTACTTCTATTAAGATATTTAATTTTTTGGAGCAAGAAAAAAATTTTCTCAAGACAAGAAAATTTACTTCTATCAAGAACTAAATTTTTTGAAGCAAGAAGCTGAATTTTCTCAAAACAAGAAGATTTTCTTGACTTAAATTGATTTTCTTGGATCAAGATACGTATTTCTTAAAGCAAGAGAATTAATTTTGTTGGAATAAGTGAAATTTCTTGTGTCAAAAAAAATTTTTTTTTTCGCTCAAGAAAATAATTAGGAAGAAAAATATTTTCTTGGCTCAAGTGAACCTTTTTTTCTGTGTATGAATTTTCTTGAATTAAGGAAAAATTTTTCAACTTTAAGTGGCATTTCTCGTTTAATTAGATAATCTATTAAAAATCATCAGCACAAACTATAGCGACCCAGATTTTTAGATTTTAATTTTTTTCTTATGTAAAAAGCGGACGGCCAGAGACTAAATAATATAAGGATGCATGTTAATCTTACAATAGATGAGAAACTACAGTGAAAAAAAGGTATTTGACAGCTTGCAATTACACACGCCAGGCGGCGCAAGAATAACTTTTACATGAACTATAGCTTGAGGGGGATAGTTTGCCACCGGGAATGCATTGAATTAAAATTGTCAATTTTTATTATAATTACAAAAAATACTGAAATCCGAACAACAACAGTTTCACTGTAAAAAAATCGCGCCAAGTCCACGTTCATAAGACTATTAAGAAAAAAAGAATTTTATTTCTTTACAAAAAGATATAAAATGAAAAATTGAAAAATCCAAGTAACCGATATGGTTGCATATGATTTTCGGAAATTAAAAAAAATTTGTTTGCAAATTTAAAAATTACAAGAAACAATTTTGGAACGTATTTAGTGTGCGTGGTTACGAAATATTTTATTTTTTTGAAATTCCTAAAATCTATCTACTAGGACTTTTAAAATAAATTGAAGTACACAATGACGCACACCAAGTACGTTCCAAAATTGTTTCTTGTAATTTTTAAATTTGCAAACAAATTTTTTTTAATTTCCGAAAATCATATGCAACCATATCGGTTACTTGGATTTTTTAATTTTTCATTTTATATTTTTTTGTAAAGAAATAAAATTTTTTTTTTCTTAATAGTCTTATGAACGTGGACTTGGCGCGATTTTTTTTACAGTGAAACTGTTTTTGTTCGGATTTCAGTATTTTTTGTAATTATGATAAAAATTGACAATTTTAATTCAATGCATTCCCGGTGGCAAACTATCCCCTTCAAGCTATAGTTCATGTAAAAGTTATTCTTGCGCCGCCTGGTGTGTGTAATTGCAAGCTGTCAAATATCTTTTTTTCACTGTAGTTTCTCATCTATTGTAAGATTAGCATGCATCCTTATATTATTTAGTCTCTGGCCGTCCGCTTTTTACATAAGAAAAAAGTTAAAATCTAAAAATCTGGGTCGCTATAGTTTGTGCTGATTATTTTTAATAATTTTAAATAGAAATTATAAAGATAATTGATAATAATCAAGTAATACGCGTAATAAAAAGCACGAACTACTATTATAAAATATCATATAAAAAAAAAATCAAATCAAATTTGAAAAAAAATTTGTAACCTCAAAAAACCGTTCTGCTTACGGTATATACACACTCGGTAGTCTGGCTTGAGAACGGAACTTGGCGCCAGATTCTACCGAATCTGTTGATTAGGTAAATTATGAAAACTCAATACACTACACTCGTGTTAGTTATAAATATACTAAGGACAAAATTGAGAATTATTCGAATTTACTCTGAAAAGCGCTAAACCCACGTTGAAAAAATTTTCAAGACTTTCTGAAAACACTCTAGTTTCATTTTGAATTTACTCTGAGATTACTCTGAATTTACTGTGATTTGACTCTGGAAAAAAGGCACAATAACACTCTGGATCCACACTGGTTTCAATATGATTTCACTCTGATTCTGAATACAGAGTGATTCCAGAGTGAGGTGAAGGTTGCAAGGGATAATTATCCTAAGGTGGAAATAACAAGACTAATTAAGTTCATCTTCGAACATGACCTTCATATGTATCTGTAGAATAAGTATGTTAAGTTTAGAAAATGATCTGTATTCATTATGGCTATCATCATTTCCGATCCAAATAATTTTTAGATTTCTACATTTATTATGAAATCTACTTCCATTTCGGCTGCCAAATGGTACTTTTTATTATTTGACCTAGTGATAATATCTTTTTAATTAATATTTATTTAAAATAATGTTAATTACATGAATCAAGAGACAAATATTGTAGTACGAAACTAGATTATGTTTTCAATAAAATTCCGGAAAATTATTTAAATGGTCTTACATACATACATACATACATACATACATACATACATACATACATACATACATACATACATACATACATACATACATACATATATACATACATACGGACATCATCGCGGGAATAGTCAGGGAAGCTTCCTAGGACCTCAAAACGTCAAGATCTGATGAGAACTCGATTTTCGAAAAATGGGGTGAAACCAATAACTTCCCGATTTTTGAAAATTTTCAATTTTCTTAGCGGGAAGTTAAAAATTATCATAAGAAAAATTAAGAAAACGGTTGACTCTAGAGGTCATGGCGCTAATTTTATACTTAAACGTTCAAAATTACACTTATTACGTTTTTGAATTCTTCGAGCTCAAAAATATAATTTTGGTGTCATTATGAGCTCCCCGAGCTCAGAGAGATAGCTATTCTATGCTTTTGAGCTCTTCGAGCTCAAAAATCTGATAGAAGTTTACTAAAACACTATTTTTTGAATTTCCAAACCACAATAACTTTCAAATGAATGAACCGATTTCCATGCCATTTACGGCATTCAACTTTTGATGCGTCACCTCTTAATATTAATATTAAGAGCTCTAATTTTCACTGGATTTTTTCTTATCATTCCAAACAATATTTTCAAAATTAATAAGAAAAAAAATAGTCGATTTTTTTGAAACAGTCTAATAATGATGTCTCGGATAGCCAAACCGGTAGAACTTTTGATGGGTAACCGAATGATCCGGGTTTGAGACCCGGTCTATCCGAATTATTTTTTTCGGTTTTTCATTCATTATCCATCGCAAAACTCCGATAAAACTCGCAAAATGCTCCTGGAAAGCCCCAAAAAATCTCGGTGAAGACGCCGACTAAACTCGACAGAAAATCCGAAAAAACACTGATAATACTCAAGGAAAAACTTATCAGACCTCCAGCGAAATTTCAACCAAACTCTGTAACGATCCATCAAACACCAATTAACCACTATCATCTTTATGATCATAACTGCACACAATACTCCGAGTTTACTTCCCATCTACGCCGGCTATACTTTGTCGTTACGCCGAGTTTTGGACGAGTTTCTACAGAGTTTTATCGGTGGCACCGAAACCGCGAGGGTAGTGTGAAAAAAAAGTGAGTCTCGTCCTTGCGACCTTAGATTGTAAAAAACATTTGTCTTATAATTATCATCATTCTTTTAGTTGACATCATTATTATTCGATGTGTGGTTTTGTCAGAAAAAATGTTCGAAAAATGATAACAATAATAAATGTATAGGTAACTACTTTTAGAAAGCGGCAAATTGAACTACAAAGGGTTCGGATACTTCTACGACTAAAACAGAACTTGAATTTCGATTCCTGTAGATCTTTGCGAGCAAAACAGACTCACAGATTTTGATTATTACAATATTTTTAATCATACCATCTAATTTTTTTTTCTCATTTCGATGAAATTTTAGTATGCATTAAAAATATTCAACAAATTATGCTTGTATTTTGCAATCAATAAAATAACCTGAACCCTGTATATATACAAAGTTGATTCGAGTCTATTAGACACATAGTCGGCAATACTTTTAATCTTTTCCAAAACTAAAAGAGTACTCACTTATGCATGTTGTTGAGACCCTTAAAAAAATTTATTTAAATTACTTAAGTAAGAAGATTGAATTATCTCCTTTATTCAATCCGATAGACAGAGATCAACGAAACGATGACGACTCAACAAATATTTAATCAACATTCGAAACGTTAAAAGCCGAACAGCCACTTCTCAATCGCCAGTTTTAGTATTCTTACATTCTTACTCTTTAAAAGACATTGTTATCTTCATTTTTTTTTTAAAGAAGTATTCATGGTCCTACTACTTTCAAGCTGAAGAAGCTTATTAACATTATAAGTTTATTTTGGAATTCTTTGAGTTCAATACTGGATAATTTGAAACTCTTTAAAAAAAAATTAATGCTTTTGAAATCAACTAAAAGGATTTTTTTTTCAATATCAAAGAGTTAGATTTATAAAAAGAATGAATATTTTTTATTTCGTTATTTTTTATTTCGGTTCATATTTACCTGCAGAAAAAATATAAATGAAAACATATGTTCAAAAATATACATTAAATGGCATATAATGTATTCCTAAAGGGGCATTCCATGCGCAATAGAAAAATGACTATAATTTTTAAATTTCTCTCGTTAATTCTAATTCAATCTTAATGTATTATTAAAAGTCTATATTTTACTAAATTGTAAAGAAAATTTTTTTTTAATCAATAAGAAAACCGATTTTTCTCTCCTAGTAATTTTTCAGTCGTACTAACTAGTATCCAGGCCAAATGTTATTTAAGTCAGCAACACATTTTTTCAATCATCTTATCAATTCTAGCTTGTGATTCATTTTATTTAAGAAAAATAACTAAATAAAAAAAAGAAGTACGTTTGATTCAAACGAAAAGATACGTTAGTTTTTGTATATTTTGTATTTGAACATAAGCTTATCACATGTCTCACCAGTCACGCAAAAAGATAGAAAGATTGTTTTCTCAACCTCAAATCTGACTTGTTCAATTTTTTTTTCTTGGTAGAAGTGACAACAAACATGTTAAAAATGATTTGAACTTCTTATAACTGCCAAAAAATCCAAAATATAGTTTTCTGAATTATTTACAATATGTCCCACCAGTCACATGTGACTGGTAAGACTCTGGCTTATAGTCAATGCATCATAGAATTTAGTCAAAGTACTGAAATTTACAGCTTTGTTTATCTTAGTGATCTTCAGTTAAATGATTAATTTTTTTTTTAACCTAAGGAATCACTAATTTGGCGATTTTTCTTGCTGAATTTTCTCACGAGTTATCCTCCCAATTATCCTGTTCTTACTCAGCTCGACAAACTGAGTCAGAAAATGGCTGAATTTTTTAAAAGTTGCGCTATAAGGACGACTGATATAGTTAGATTTTTGTGAAATCTACTAATAATCATATTATCATTATTATTATTATTTAGTATTTTTTGGATAAAATTTACATTGAAAACGGAACTCAGTGGAGATGTTTTCACCACATACTTAGTTCACCCCGACTTTTACAGCTAAAACGGGTCTGATGTTTTGACTCTGCATTATTATTATTATTCTTTGGATAAAATTTACATTGAAAACAGAACTCAGTGGACCTGTTTTCACTGTATCCATAGTTTACTCCGACTTTTACTGCCAAGACAGGCGTCTTTTAAGGCGGTGAATTGGACTATAAAGGATTTGGAAACTTTTACAACTTAAACGGGTCTGATATTTCGACTCTGGTCTACCTAAAATTACGTTCGAGGTGTGATTTTGTGCGGATTTTCATTTATGCTTTGGTAGGGGCGCGCATGCGCACTGCTCCAGTGCGCCGAAAGAAACTAGTTGTGCACTGAATTGATGTACGAGGCAGAGAAAAAGCAGCATTCACTATAGCTGACGCGGTTTATTGTGCACTCAGGCCTAACCTTAAAATTGCTTTTGTGGGTTTCTTACGTCGTTGTGTATTGATATTTATAATCTAAAAAATCATATTAAGTGAAAAATAATAAAAATTAACAAAAAACGAATGCGTTATCGTCATTAAAAAAATTCATCGGATGACGAGGAAATTTTAAGAAATTTCGATACGGAAGCTAATCTAATTATAAGAACAGATACGTTACCTAAAAAGAAACTGAACCATCAAAAAAGAGACTTAAATCTAATCCCTCGACAACTATTGCTAAAGAAAAAAAATTAAATTTATCTTCTTACGCAGACACATGCAATACCTATAATAATTGCACTTTTAATGGTAACATTATATATAATTTTTATTGTTCATGTGCTGGCAATAATTGTGGTGAAAAAGAAAATATGCAATAATTAATTAAAAAAAGTTGATAAATTACTCGAAATAATTAAAATTCTGATAAGATTAGTGATTTTAATGTATTTGAGAAATCAAAAATTAATAAAAATAAAACTATTCAATTGAATTAATTTAATTTTGAAAAGTTATTATTATTTTTGTCTATTTAGATGTAATCGATGCCCGCCCCCGACCAGTCGCACTCGCTTCGCTCGTGCCGCAAATGTCGGGCGGGCATCGTCAACATACTAGGAACATTTAATTGTAACGTTAATTGATTTGTAAGTCAGCGTACTTTCGGCCGAAAATAAAGAAAAATAGTATACACCACATGAGCAAAAAGTTCAGGAATCTCAAACTTTCTGCCCTTGTAGTGTAATATACTATTAATTGAGCGATAAAAATACCGAAAAAATGCGTGACTCTACGCGCGCACGCTTCAATCAACTCGGGTGCTTAAACAAAAAAAGTTATTTTAACTAATTAAATATGATAATTAGGGCCAGGAATTAGGTTTTCTTAAAAAAAAAAAGAAAGAAGATGGGCGTGACGAATTAATTTGATTGGCTGCAACAAATTTAACGTTTATTTGTTTTTTGCAATCGAGTGAAGCTATCAATAGAGAAAAAAAAACTAGATTAAATTATAAAACATACGCATGAATGTAAAATTAAAATTTTCTAAAAAATTGTATATTTTCAAAAAAATTAAATTGAAAAAAATCAAAACTTTAAGACAAAATTTTAAGACAAAATTTCAAGACAAAATTCAAGACAAATTTTAAGACAAAATTCAAGACAAATTTTAAGACAAAATTTCAAGATAAAATTTCAAGACAAATTAAAGTATACCCACGCGAGCCTTAAACCTATCCCAACCTGTTAAGCAAATTTTTCTATAAATTTTGATTCGTAACTTTGTTGTACAGCATAATCAATCCGGATTGAATACATTCATGCTTATGTTTTATAATTTAATCTAGATTTTTTTTTCTCTACTGATAGCTTCACTCGATTGCAAAAAACAAATAAACGTCAAATTTGTTGCAGCCAATCAAATTAATTCGTCACGCCCATCTTTTTTCTCTTTCTTTTAAAAAAACCAAATTTCTGGCCCTAATGATAATTAAGGAATGAAAAAAAAAAAAAAACAGGTACATGTTGGATAATTGAATAAACAATAATCTGCATTCAAAACATTTTTATCCCAATTTTCTTCTTAATTATGCTTTTTTTAAGTAACAAAATTTTTCAAAATGAAAGCTCGCAATAAAACCTCGATAATTCTTAAACCGGAAGTCCCAAATTTTTTTCTTTTTTTGGACTTGTTCGTTGAAGGCTTTAGTAAAGATCCTCGTTGGAAAAATTGAAAACTTTTCATTTTTTTACAAACAATTAAAAATGCTAAAAAATAGAAAACATAAATAAAACATAGACAAAAAAATTTTTTTTTCAAGATCCTGAGTAATTTGGTTTTGTATTATAAAAAGCCATAGGAAAATATATTTTTTTACCATAAATGTTTAAAAAATTGTTGTAAATTAATGCGTTATTTATAATATAGTTGAAATTTTTTTTTGGAAATATAATTAATAAACAAATAATGAATTTTGAGATAAAAGTCATTTCTTAAAAAAATTTTTTTGTTGTTTAAATCGCATTTGTTAGTTAACAATCTTTTTTGCAAGTCAATATGAATAATGAAGAACCGTTTTTGTTTTAAAAATCCTTATTTTCATTGCTCTTTTTGAATATGACATAGTATATTACATACCTAGGCCAGTAAAATAAGAAAAGTCTCAGATCACATGTAATTGTTGGCCGAGGCGAAGCCGAGGTTGACAAACATGTGGTCTGAGGCTTTTCTTTTTACTGGCCAAGGTGTGTATACTATTTTTCTGCTCGGAATGTGGCAACTTCGTTTAACGCAGCGGCCAGGAAGTTGCCACTTTCCGGCCGGAGGGCAGAAAAAGTAATTTTTCTTGCTCCACCCGTCGGATGTACGGTCTTTCTGGACGCATTTCACGCCAGAACGAGCGACTTTGTATGGCCTGCGCGAATTGCCGCGCGCTCTGTCGGGCTACGTGATTTTCGGGCCGGTAGTACAGCAATCTCGATACTAACATAACAGTTTCCAGTTTCGTGCCAGGGTTTGTGTATAAAAACACAACCTCAAAATATAATTATTTTTACAAAACATAATACAACAGCATCACAATAAATAACATATAACTCATAAAATATATATGAAATATAACAATATATATAAAATAAATACTTCAAGAATTTATCACGAAAATTTAACTTGAATAAAAGAAAGAAATAAAATAAAAATATTCACAACAAAAATGAATGACTCTTCGTCTGAAAGTTCTACTGACGAGGAAGAAGTGTGTAAATAATTTGACAAAGAAGCATTCGGCGGGTAGAGCAAGAAATAGTATAATACGTCCCTAAGTCAGAAAGTTGGATTTCCTGAGGTACGTGATATGATGGCCGAGGCGAAGCCGAGGTTTTGCTGGTCGGGGCGCGCATCGAAAACTGATGAAAATAGTACTATACGAAGGACGGTAATATAATTTAAAGTAAAAAATTTTTTTAATGCACAGTTCAAACAAAGCTTTATTATTGTATTTATAATACTCATAATATAAATTTTTACTAACTTTGGCACAATATTGCAAATTCTTCATCAATAATATTATAATGAAGCCGATTTTTTTGGTAATGTTTCACTATGAATGATATTTTTTGTTCCTTTATCAAAAAATTTACACACTTCTTCTTCGTCAGTAGAACCTTCTGACGAATATTCATTCATTTTTACTGTGATTACTTTCTTTTATTCAAGTTAAATTTTCATGATAAATTCTTGAAGTATTCATTTTAAATATATTGTTATATTTTATATATATTTTATGAGTTATATTTTACTTATTGTTATGCTGTTGTATTATTTTTTGTAAAAATAATTATATTTTGAGGTTGTGTTTTTATACACAAACCCTGGCACGAAACTGGATACTGTTCTGTTGGTATCGAGATTGCTGTACTACCGGCCCGAAAAACACGTAGCCCGACAGACCGCGCTGCAATTCACGCAGGCCATACAAAATTGCTCGTTCTGGAATGAAATGCGTCCAGAAAGACCGTACATTTGGCGGGTGGAGCAAGAAAATATCATTCAGAGTGAAACATTACAAAAAAAATTAGAAAAACGGTAGACCCTGAAGGCCATCCGTGCAACTTCCCGCTAATTTTATATCAGGAACTTAAAACTGCACTAATGATGTTCTTGAGCTCTCCTAGCTCAAAAATACAATTTATGTGTCATTTTAAGCTCCCTAAGCTTAGAGGGACAACTTTTCTATGCTTTTGAGCTCTTCGAGCTGATGAGTCTGATAAAACTTCGATGAAACACAGTTTTTCAAATGTTTAAACTGCAGTAACTTTTGAATAAATGAATTGATTTTTACGCGGTTGGCAGCATTCAGCGCAATTTTTTAAGCTCTAAAAAGAATCTGTAAGTTTAGTTTGATCGAACCAAGAATTTCGGAGTAATTCTGGAAAAACACTTTTGCACGACTCATGATGCGAAGCATCAGAGAGTGCTTTACGATCGAAAAATTTTTTTCGCCTCATTTTGGCGGCTATTTTTATTATTATAGCCTTGTTAGTTCACGGAATCAAGATATTTTGCATACTATTGTCGAGATAATTTAATGGAGATTAATTCCATACTTTTTAAAAATTGATTTACTGCAATAGAATTTGAAAAAAACACCAAAATAGGTCAAAAAATTTTCCTGTCCGTCATGTATGAAACCCCGGAAACACTGTAACTTGTGAAAAAATCCACTATTTGAGTTAAATTTTTTTTTTTTAAATTCTAATCGACGATTGTAGGTCACTAAATGCGAATGATT
>JZSA01006385.1:0-11211 GCA_000956155.1 Cotesia vestalis | reverse complement strand
AAAAAAAAAAAAGTTTAAAAAGTTGCATTCTACATTTTTTACAAGCTTAAGACTACTGGCTGTTTTCTTAGCGAAATCCTTAAGGAATCGGGGTAAGTGATAGGTCTCCGCTTGGTTCTACAATTTTTATTTTTTTTTAATATTATTGATGGACTTGTAAGTTTTACTTATAATCTATTTCTGAACAAAAACATTGAGATTTCGTAAAATAAAACTTCTTAAAATTCCGTATTGTGCTCAATAAGATATATTATAATAATCTTGAAATCGTTCCGGTACTGGGTCTCGTTCCGCTATTGGGTCTTTTACCTTACTGATAATAAAATTTTTTTTTCAATTAAAATTTTTTTTATGCTGAGAAAAAAAAATTTGGAGTATGAATTTTGTTTCAGCAACATTAAAATGTCTTTCAGTCTAAAAACTCAGTATTTGGATTTAATCAGAACAGAAAGAAAAATTTCTTGACTGGAGAACAAAATTCTTGGCTCAAGGAAATTTTTCGAGAACATCATCTTCAGTCCCATACAGATCTCACTTGGGAGAACTTAGCAATTTTATTTTTATTTTTCGTTGGGTTATCCCTCTTAAGTTCCACACAGGACCCTAGTGGGAAAAACTTAACAAAAATTTTTGATTTTACGTTGGGATTTCCCATTAAGATCCCATCCAGGACCCTATTGGGAAAAATTTAATAAAAATTTTTAATTTTACGTTGGGATTTCCCATTAAGATCCCACCCAGGACCCTATTGGGAAAAACTGAATAAAAGTTATAATTTTTGCGTTGGGATTGCCCAATTGGGGACCAATTAGGCCCTTATAGAGATTTCCCCATTGAGCGTGCCTCTTCGGGACCCAATCAGATCCAGATGTATACCCTGGGTAATCCCAAAGTAATTTCTAGTCGGGTAGTGTATGGAACTATATATTGTTGGAGAGCCCGGCTAACAATTTTTGAACTTGACAAAACTAATAATTTTTGTGAAATTGAATCTTTTTTAAGTCTCTATTATTTTATCCGTAAAACACTATATATTACAAGATTGTTAATCATTAGAGTAACAGACTTTTAGATAAAAAAAAATAATAGTTTATAGTAATTATAAAATATCCACTTGAGTAAAAAAATTATATCGAATTATATATTATTATATATGAATTATAGATACATCTATAAAACTATATGTGAATTATACATACATATATGAATGATATATCATTGTATATAATTATTTATGATGTTTCTTACTCGAGTATGCCTTGGTGTGAGTATATCAGACTACTTATCTACTGATAAGAGTATATCAGACTATACAAGTTATGTCAACCCTGATCAGGGACTTTTTTTCAAGTTTATCAAAGTATATATAACTTTATAAGATTATATCAGGCCACATAAGGACATATCGAAAATTAAATATGGACACATCAGATCATGCCAGGCTCGATATGAATTTATCAAAAATTTTTATATGGCCGTTTCAGCTCATATCAAGTCTGATCAGAATATTTTTTCACGGGTATAGATTTTTCGAATTTTTTAAAATAATTTATGTGCTTAAAATGCATTTGCAAACAATGTCGATTTAAAATGCATAACGGCTATTCCTCGCTACGTGCGAAACACCGCCTGGATTCTTAGTGGATATGCTGAAAGGTTAATAAGACGTTAAAAGAAATGTGGAAGCAAAATACGTGAATACACAAACTATTGATATTCGTTTGAAACTACGTTAGATGTTTTTCATATTCAGTATCATGAAAGCAAAAGACAATTTTACGGTCGATGTATCTCAAATTACACAGCAATCAAGAAACAATGATTTGGTTATAGAATAATTTATAGTATATAGATATTGTAGTAGTAAATTTGACGGGCGGAGTTTCACGGTTAAAGTAACTCGAGACTCAGAAGTATACTCTGAATAGTGAAAAAAAGAATTTTACATCAGAAGAAAACAAAAATGAGAGTAAGAGAAAAAACAATTGTTAAGGGAATTCGAGATTTTTTTGTCTCAAACTATGCTTACTGTTCGGAATGAAGGTCGTATGTTTCGTTCACTTTTTTTTTTCTCTTCAGTATACCTTTGCTATTTTTATTTTTATTTTTTATTATTCTCTCTTTCTTTGCTCTCTTACTTCGAACTCGTACAATTGCAAAGATGTATAAAGAAAAAGCCTTGCGGGATATCTTATAAGTATAATTTACCGGAAGGTTTCTTTTATGTTGGGGGTAAAAGTTCGATGTATAGTCCTTTTATCTGTTCATATTTTTTTTAACTTCTCTTCTAGTAATTTTATTATTTCTACAATTATAGGGTAAATAATAATTGGAAAAAAAAAAAAATAATACTGTGTATTATAAAAATTTGCCACGAAGATTTACAAGTTAGTACGAAAAAAAACTAAAAAATTTTTATAACTTGAAAATTTTTTGATTTCAGATTGATTTGCGAAATATCGAATTGAATGTTGCACTTAGAGATCTTAGAAAGCCGGTTTGGATCACGCCTATAATTGTAATTAGGTAACACGTTCACTATACTCAATTAAATTTATTTATCGATAATCCTTTTTTTATCATAAGATATCCCCGAAGTTGTTTTGAAGTTTTTTCTAAAATATTAATCTACGGTTTGTAACCATAATCTACGGCCCATAATGCTTTACAAAATGTTTACACCCCACACTAAAAAAGTCAGTGATTTTCAGGGATAAAGAAGTTATAGGTTTTATCCCGATTTTTGAAAATCAAGTTATTGTTAAATATATTACCTTGATTAAATGTCAAATCGTGTAAATAATTTTGAATCATATCTCTTATGATTAGGCATTTAACATTGTGAAATAATTTTCAACCATTTTGTATGATAAGTGAAGCATTCCATAGTGACTGGTGGGACATTTGACTCTGGAATTCCATCAGTTATAAGCTACAATTATGTGACTGAAATTGGTCCGATAGTAAAATGTATCTTATAATATAGAGGAATTAACAACATCGTTTTGTCAAAATCGAGTTTTCATCAGATCTCGACGTTTGAAGGTCACAGGAAGCTTTCCTGACTATCCTTGCGAGGTTGTCACGGTGTGTGTGTGTGTGTGTGTGTGTGTGTGTGTGAGCAAACTTAGATTTCCAAAAAATTTGAACTGATTCGGACCAGTAGATTTTGAGTAATTGCAAAAAAACTACAAAAAACAATTTCTCGAAAAGTGGTTTTCTTGGAATAACTTTTAAACAGCTTCACCGATCAATTCCAAAAACTAATCAGCTCTTAACATAAAAAAAAAGCGTCGAACGCCGCCAGTGCGGTCAAAATCGGTTGATTCGTTCGTGAGTTATCGTGAACGAAAGAAAACCGAAAAAAGTGTTTTTTCGGGATTACTCTGAAATTTTGGATTTGATCAATTAAAACCTGAAAATCACTTATAAGGATAATAAAACTGGTCGAATGCCACCAACCACGTTAAAATCAGTTGATCCATTCAAAAGTTATTGCGATTTGAAAATTCCAAAAATAGTGTTCTATGAAACTTCTATCAGAATTTTGAGCTGGGAGAGCTCAAATGCATCAAAATATTATCTCTTCGAACTCAGTGAGCTCAAAATATCACATAAATTATATTTTGAGCTCAAAATCTCAAAAATGTCATAAGTACAATTTTAAGCGCTCAGGTGCGGAATTAGCAGGAAGTTGCAGCCTTTAGGAAGTAGCAGGAAGTAGCAGGAAGTAGCCTTTAGGGTGGACCGTTTTCCTAATTTTTTTTATTGTGACTGGTGGGACAGGCATTTGTGACGGGTGGGACACGTACAAAATGCGTACATGAAGTTGTTTATTAAGAAGCATTCATATTATTCCAACCTTAGAAACATCATAGTTTATATATTAAACTATTAATTATTAAGGATAAATAAAATAAATAATAAAAGAACACAAATAATGGATTTAGCATGCTGACAACACGATCTTGATGACCGTAGGTGTTAATTAATAGAGAGCATAAAATAAATTTGTTCTTAAAACTCGTCCGTTTTTTATCCTGTTTTCATCGGGTTATGAATCTTAAGAGAATATAATAAAAAATAGATATGTACTCCAAAAAATATACGAGAAATAGAGTGAGAATAGGAGACAATTCATAAATAAGGATGACACGCAAAATTGTGAAGCGTTTCACATTTTTAAAATTAAATAATTTCATGAAGCGAGAAAGAATAGGAGTTACGGCAATTATTACATGAAGCGTTTTACATTCACATAACAGGATAATTAGGAGGATAACTCGCGAGGAAATTCAGCAAGAAAAATCGTCAAATTAGAGATTATTTAGGTTAAAAAAAAAATTAATCATTTAACTGAAGATCACTAAGAGAAACAAAGCTGTGAATTTCAGTATTTTGACTAAATTCTATGATACATTGACTATAAGCCAGAGTCCAACCAGTCACATGTGACTGATGAGACATATTTTGAATAATCCAGAAATCTATATTTTGGATTTTTTGGCAGTTATAAGAACCCGGGAAAAAATGATCAGACCTGATCAGGCATGAGTCTTCAGGCCTGATCAGACATGAAAAATGACCATGCCTGATCAGGCCTGGACAGGCATGTTCAGGTCTGATCAGATCTGTTCATGTCTGACTCGATCAGGTCCATAAAAAAAAAAATCGGTGCCGACGGGGATTCGAACCGTGGACCTCGCGCTCTTCAAACTGACACTTTACCTCTTGACCAAATGACTTATCTTGACTTATGAGTATCTTTCAAGCTACTTTAAGTAATTCAAATTTTATACAAGATTTATCCTTATAGTTAACTGAGTTCTAGACCTAATTTATTAATTATTAATAATTAATTATATATTAGAGTGATTTATTAGGGACGGCTATGTATTTCTTTCGCTCCATTAACATATGGTTCTACACTGAGAGACAATTTTATTTAATAGTAATAAAACAGTTTATTGATGGACTTGAAAAAAAAATTTAGTTAATGTTAATAAAATTATATTTCATATAAATAAAATTATATTAGTATTTAATAAAATTTTATAAGTATTTAATAAAATTTTCTTAAATACTAATATATATATATTAGAATTTAATAAAATTTTCTTAAATACTAATATGTTTTTATTAAAATAACTACGAGCATCGCTTTCGTTTAATGTCATTAATACGAATATTAAGTCATTAAAAAAAATAATCTCAAAAAAAAAAAATTAGTATTCACCAATTAATAATAATATATTCAAATATATTTTCACAGTAAAATCTTTTAATAAATAGTATTAAGATTTTTTAACAAGACATCCTAACCTAACCTATTTGTTTACTTCATGACGAATCACATGTAGAGATTTTAAATAATAAAAATAAATAAATATTCGATTGAATTTATGAAATCATAGTCTTTATTTTTAACAAATGCGTCTCTAAATTGTCTGGTTTTCTGCTTCTGTTTTCATTCTATTAAATAATGTCTAACTCTTATCGATTCATTTGTAAAATTTTGAAATTTAAGTGCTCAAAAATTAACATCCACTCGGATAACAACAATTGTAGACTTTGTATTTCAAAATATAGTTCCAACAAAATTCAATTTTACTTAATTATGTATTCAATTAATTTCTGATCAATACTTGTTAGTTAGTTAATTAATGAATTTTCTTTATATTACATGTAGATAAATAGTCATTACATACTAAGAAACACTTATTACTATTTAATAAAATTTTTATTAGTATTTAAGGAAATTAAATTAATATTAAATAAATTTTTATTTGGGATAAGCCAAATAAACGTTTTATTAAATAGTAATGAAATTTCATTACTATTAAATAAAATTGTCTCTCAGTGTAGGCTAGATATCAGACATGGTCAGGTATGATCAGGCCTGAGTGTATTTAACGCTTCATAAATGAACAGACATGAGCAGGCATGAACAGGCATGGACAGGTCTAATCAGGCCTGAGCGTATTTAACGCTTCAGACATGAACAGGCATGAGCAGACATGAACAGGTCTGATCAGGTATAATTTCAGGCCTGATCATACATGAACAGGCCTGATCAGGTCTAATTCCAGGCCTGATCAGATATGAACGGGTCTGATCAGTCCTGATCATTTTTTCCCGGGAAGTTTAAATCATTTCTAACATGTTTGTTATCACTTCTACCAAGAAAAAAAAATTGAACAAGTCAGATTTGAGGTTAGGAAAACAATTTTTCTATCTTTATGCGTGACTACTGGAACATTTGATAAGATGATTAATAAATAATAGTTTTAAAAAACTAAAAAACATGCTTTTTATAGAAAATCAAACTAAAAAATAGAAAATGAATTTAAATTAAGAATAGTGTTAAAAATTTTAAGAAATATGAATTAATAATAGTGTGAATAAAATAAAAATTATTTCATTTTAAAAAAAGCGTGGGGTGCATGGTGTCAATAGCTATAAATATTTTATTGACAGATATGAGTAGAATGAGTATCATTTCGATAATATCTTAAAAAGCACCTAAGAAATTATTCTTGATCTAAGAAAATTTTCTTGTTTCAAGAATTTATTCTCTTGACGCAAGAAAATCATTTTCTTCAAAATCGTATTCTTGGTTCAAGAGTTTGGCTCTTGAGTCAAGTCATTTTTTTTATCAGTGAAGAAATCATTTATTAAACTGTAACAAATAATATTGATGGGTACAAAATATTTGTTTTTCCCAAATAAATGTATAAAAATGTTGTTACTAAATCAGTTTAGTACTCGGTACTAAATCCTTCTATCAGTGTACATAAATTTATGTTTTGGTATTATCTCTCTGAAGAATAAAACATCAAAACTGATAAATCAGACACGTGACCCTAAGGATCTTTAGGGGTTCTGAATTAAATGGTTAAAAAAAATAAATTAGACAAGGGTTTATGAGATCGAAAGTAAAAAAAAAAAGAGGTACATGATAGCAAAGCCTTCGTTGACATAATTCTAAAGCGATTAGCTGCACGCGTGACAGGACAAAGGTGTCGACCTGCAATTGACAACTTTGAAATAACCGTTTCTCTTCTCGATGTTTGAAATAAAGAAAAAATCATCATGGATTCACAAAGGATCGTTTTATGAATGAATGAAAGTTAAAGTGTTTAAGTCTCTCAGAACTGTAAATTTATACACGAGCATATTATTGGTATCCATATAATATTCAGACCAAAGATTTCTTTTAAATTTCGATATAGTGTATAAAATCATTGAATTGAAACAATGCAATTGTCTATGTAATTAGAAAATTTAAAAGTTCACGCATTCTCTATTTATCTTAATTTTCGACGAAATATTTCAATTATAATACTTTTACATAAATAAAACGGAGATTTTAACTAAAATTTGAAAATTCTTTTTTTTAACCATGCTACAATATTAATGTATAAGAATTATACCTGTGAACTCGATGAGCTCAAAAAACAATAAAATAACCAAATTAATGAACTCTCAAAGCTCAATACCTCAATTACAAGTTGGTTTTCAAGTGCTTTAAATTTAAAAATCAATGTAGCGGAAGATCCCCCAGATGACTTACCGGATAACTGCATCCAGAATTATTTTCTTTTTAATACATTCAAAAATGAAAGTTGGTATTGTATAAAAGTTTATAAAAATATGTTTCCTTGAGTAAAATTAAGAAAATTGATGAGTTGATTTTTGAAGAATATAGAACAATTAACAAAATTTATAATTATTTATTCACATGAAAATTAGTGTAACATACAGATTGGAAAAATTCCGAAATCTTAATAAAAAAAAACGGCCATTCGGCAGCCGAAATAGAAGTAGATTTCTCAAATAAAAAAATTTTTCTTTATGAAATAATATGACAGCTAATAATTTTAAAACGGCTGCAACAGTAAGACTGTTTTTTTGAACGAACTCTAAAATAAGTTATATTGAGGCTGTTACTGCTTCTAAGAAGTGAAAATTAAAGTTAAGTATTTTTTTATCGAAGTTCATTTATTCAAATGTCTATTTTTACAGATTTTATTTTTATTGATGAGCATTTATTCAAATGTCCATTTATTTACTTTTTCTAAAATTTAAATGTCCATTTTTTCAATTGTTCATAAAATCATATGTTCATTAAGTGACCGTTCCATTTATTCAATCGTACGATTGTATTTTTAGCCATTTTTATTAATGTCTTTTTATATTATAATCCATTTTAATAAATATCCATTTATATTAATGTCTAATTCTACTTAAATACTTTTATTGTTATTTCCAAAAAAATCAAATGTTCATTTTTAAAAATGTTCATATCCATTTATTCAAATGTCCATAAATACACATTTCCAATAATACAAAAGCAACACGAACAGGGATAAATTAATGTCACGCATAGTGTATGGGAGCGGGACAACTGTTTGAATTAAAACGCATGCGCTTTCAGCGCGTCGTTGATGCGCGCGCAGCCCAATCTAGTTCAGTTTCCAAGGAAAAATAATAATTTTTTATCGAGTTATAACTTAAAAAATAATAAAAATACGTAAAAAGTGATTCAGGCATTAATTACGTATTTTGATGCGAGCTATCCAAATTTTTTATTAATTTTCATCTATCGATAATAGTTTCATAAATTGCAATTAAATTGTTAATAACTAAAAACTGGACCATCCGACGACTTTTTAATTATCAAAACCGGATTCTTCACATCATTATACGTAGATGAGAGATGAAAAATCTCATGGAGCTCACTTTGCATACACCACTATCTATAGTGGCGAAAGGACTATCTGATCTCCCCACCCTCTTTACGCCGGCACCTCCACCTTGGAGCCTTACTTACTAGCCTCAAATTATGACTACGAGGACTTAAGATCACAGCGCTCTGTGATCGGTCGATACTTAAATTAATGCGGATAAAAGGGCCTTTACTGGGTAACGATCAATCTGTTACAAACGACATAAGACTGATTACAACAAATAGATTTCTTTGTAAATTTAGCCAAAAAGAAACATAAAGATTCGTAAAAAATCAGATTCAAATTTATTTCCATACTGAATACTCCATATTCTATACCCTGATTCAGAAAGATGATTTGAAATGATTACCTCTATGTTAATTGTATTGAAATGAAATTTTAATTTTACCAACAATCAAAATTTTCTTATTAAGCCTTTCAGCTTTGCGGATTCGCTGGAGACCTAATAAGCTTTCTTATAATTAATGGGACAATACCGTGCAGAAAATTTATCCGCTAAATTTCTTATAATACGACCTGCGGTAACGGAGAGTTCTTTGGCGTTGATACTTGTCTTTTGCGTAGAGACCCGCGAAAGAACTCAGACTCGACCAATACACGGAAAGAAAACTGTATGAAAAATTACGGTAAAAACATCGTAATTTTTAGTATAGAATATTGTAGTGCCGGACCTAAACTCAAGCATCGTAATTTTTACGATGCAGCAACGTAAATTTCTATCACACAAATTAAAAAAAAGCTTAGGTTACCGAAAAAAATAATTCTGCATCACCGAGGCATCGAACCTGGAGTCCTTTACGCAACAAGCCCAAGGTTTATCCCCTCACGCTATCAGAGACATATCTAAATTTTATGTTCAGTCACATAATAAGACTCTCCAAACAGTAGTTGGTCATCTTTTAGTGGTGGCGCCGCAAACTACTGGACTCTGTCTTTCTTTTATTAAAACATATAGTATGCGTCCTTATTCACTTGCTCTTACAAAAAAAAAATTTACTAAATAACATCGTAATTTTGAATGATTCAAATTGTATTCTGTAGACGGCAGCATCGTAAAAATCAAGATACTAAAAATATAGTCCTGGATTGCGATATTAATATTGTAATTTTTCGTATATTTTTTTTTCCGTGTATAACCAACTTTGTTTACTTACATAAATTCCAGTAATGTTTTGAGTGACCTTGGGTGGCCTCTTGGTCGCAAGTTCGAGGTGGCGGGTGATTATTATGAAATAATTATACTCATATACACTGGTATATTTAATTAACAAGTATATTCAAGTAAATCAAATAGAAAATATTAACAATAATAACTACACTGATTATAATAAATTTAGTTATGAACTAGTAATGCACTTAAAACTAATGAATCGACAGCTAGTGTCTAGATACAGAGAATACCTAGATATTATATGTTTTATAACATTAATGTAAGAATAATTTGTACATAAGGGATCGACAGCTAGTGTCTTGTTTGTCAGTAGTAAATACCTAGTAATGAAATAATTGTGTTGTATACACTATGACTGACGAGGTCGAAGTGCCGGTCGATGCTCCAGTGCGTCGGGGATTCGGTTTTTCCCCTACTTTCCCCTTACGGCACCTAAATATCGACCGAGTTCGATTAAGATAGTACGTTTTTCAAAAGAATGTCGCGCAGCTGATCAAGGGGACAATTTGCATCGTCTCACTATATAGTATTCAAATCCGATGCTTTTAAATTATTTCAAATTAGATTTCTTAATCAGAGTAAATAGAAAAAAATGATACTATACTAACAACCTTGTAATATCGTCAATTGCGAATGAATTTTGTAAATTATAACTAGAAATTATAGATTTTCTTAGTTCATTGTAATAAGTTTTCCAAACTGTGATAGTAAGAAAAAAAACAAAAGAGCAGCTACCCATTCATATGGCTGGGACGTTGAATTAGTGTACGAAAAGTGATAATGAAAACAAAAAAGAAAAAAACAGACATCGGCAATTCTTCTTCAATACTACTTCCCGTCTATCTCAAACTTTTGTCACCACGTAATTTCTATCCCACTCTTTTATCCCTATGGAACACTCTGAAATCATTGATTTATATCATTGTGCTCAGGGGTTCAGACTAAAGTTTCGATGGCCAACCCTATCCATGCAAAACCAGTTTAAACGTTTCTTCCGTATCTTTTGACTCAATTATGTTCTATAATAAAATTATTTCGAGCTGTGTTATTTTTTTCTTTTTTTAACTTCCCGCTAAGAAAATCGAAGATTTTCAAAAATCGGAAAGTAATTGTTTTCACCCCGTTTTGCCAAAATCGAGTTTTCATCACATCTCGACGTTTTAAGGTCTTAGGAAGCTTCCCTGACTACTCCCGCGATGCTGTCTGTATGTCTGAATGTGTGTGTGTGTGTGTGTGCGCGCGCGCGCGTGTGTGTGTGTGTGTGTGTGTGTGTGTGTGTGTGCGTGTGTG
>JZSA01006384.1:0-26136 GCA_000956155.1 Cotesia vestalis | reverse complement strand
TTTTAAACGGCTTTATCGATCAACTTCAAAAACTAATCCGTCCTTAAGCTTGAAAAACCACGCCGATCGTCGCCAATCCGGTCAAAATCGGTTGATTCGTTCGTGAGTTATCGTGAACGAAAGAAAACCGAAAAAAGTGTTTTTTCAGGATTACTCTGAAATTTTCGATTTGATCAATTAAAACCTGAAAATCACTTATGAGGATGATAAAACTGCGTCGAATACCGCCAACTGCGTGAAAATCGGTTGATCCATTCAAAAGTTATTGCGATTTGAAAAATCCAAAAATAGTGTTCTACAAAACTTCTTTCAGACTTTTGAGCTGGGAGAGCTCAAATGCATCAAGATATTATCTCTCCTCACTCAGTGAGGTCAAAATATCACATTAATTATATTTTGAGCTCAAAAATCTCAAAAATGTCAGAAGTACAATTTTAAGCGCTCAGGTATGGAATTAGCGGGAAGTTACAGGGATGGCCTTTAGGGTGAACCGTTTTCCTAATTTTTTTTTTAATCTTATACTCCAGAAACTTGTAAAGATAAAATTTTGCAAATGATTGACCTCTTATATATTTGTTTAAGGCCAGCAATACAGTGACCCAATAAAAATAATATTCTTAAAAATGTTTCTCTCGATTTTTTAGGATTCGAAAATGTTCGTGCAGTAATTGATTGCACTGAAATTTCGATTCAAAGACCAAAACATCTGTGTTGCCAAATTGTGACTTATTCTCAATAGAAAAGTTGTTACACAGTCAAATTTATGACTGCTGTCACACCTGCTGGTTTTATTTCCTTTATTCGTAAGCCTTTTGGTGGGCGAGCTTCTGATAATGCTGTCTTTGAACAGAGTGAAATCATTAAAAAGTTCGATCACGGAGATGATGTCATGACTGATCGAGGCTTCACTGTCGATGAACTCTGCAAGAAAAATGATGTGAAATTAATTTCACCACCTTTTCCAAAAATATTGAAAACAATTTTCTAAATTGGAAGCAAAGAATGGAAGGTGAATTGCCAAAGCTCGTGTACACGTTGAACGCAGTAATCAACGAATCAAAACTTTTGAAATCTTATCATCGAAAATACCGATTGGTCTTGTTCATAAAGCTGAAAAAATTTTTACAATTATTTGTGCGGTTAATATAAATTTAAGTCAGCCTATCTTAAAAGATGAAAAATTTGTTCAGGATCAAAATAATGTTGCTACGGATTAAAATAATGTTATTACTGATTAAGATAATTTATAAAAATATTTTTTTACATTGTTAAGTTATTTTTTCAAAAGAATGTACAAATTAAAATTAAAAATAAAACTTATAAGTAACAATTACAGTATTTTTATTGTTTTTTTTTTGTTTTTCACTTTTCTCTTTTTGTTTTATACATATATTGTGGATCATTTTCTTAAAATATACTTTCTTTAAAGTTATTAATAAATGTTTGGTGAATTTTTCATTAAAATTAACAGGTATTATTTTGAGATTTTTGTCAAAAGATGAATATATTATAAAATCTGTAGAAGATAAATAAAGTATTGCCATACTAATTTGAATTTGAGCGTAATACATATGTTTTGATTTCAAAGTTACTTCACCATGTTCTTCAGTTAACCATTTAATCGATTTCACAGTATCTTCAATACCTTTACGTTTACCCTCTTTTGGACACTTAATTTCAATAAGTTTAAATAGTTTATTATTCTCAAAAACAATACCATCTGGAGAACAGCCTAGCCAAGGATTCAATTCAGAAATAACTAGGCCACATTGAACTACTTCCATAGACATTAAATTTTTATAAATTTCACGAGCATAAGTTTCCTGTTCTAAGCCATATTTTGTATCGTCATTACTAAATGAAGCACCGTAAAAGTAATCATTTGATTTTTTTTTTCCAGTCTGGATTTTTATTAGAAAAATACGTGAATAATGAGTAAGCTCTACTAGCTGTTATTCGATTTTCTCGTTCAGCAACCCATACAGTGTAAAATTCAGTACTTTTTAAACGAATTGTAGAAGCATCCATTGATAGACGGCTATAAGTTTCAACACAGCAATTTTGTATGTGACCAGTTTTAAAATTTTTCAAAACAGAAAGTAATTCCGATGACTTTTGACAATCGACAATTTTCTGTAGTTTTTCAGGACATAAAACTAAATTATTATTATTATTATTATTATTATTATTATTATTATTATTATATCATCATCTTTTATTATAATTCATTATAAATTATAGCAAATAAAAAATAAAAAGAACTCATTTTCATTAATAAAAAGTTGTTTCTCCTTATTTAAGTGGGTTATGATGTTGATTGTTCTTAAAGATGACATGCGCGGGTAACCAGTGCACTCACATAATATCAACACATAGTAAATTAACTTTTCTTGTGTTTTGAGAACAAACTACCTTGTTGAATCAGCGAAAAAATATTTCATCACAATTCAAATATCTAGGTCAATTAAAAAAAAAAATTATGATGTTTTGTGTCATCAAATAATATTGTCATTACCGGTCATTTAATTTTTAAAGAAAATAATGCATGCGTCAAGTTTATTAATCGTTAATTATCTATTATCTACTTTATTTACAATATCATTAGAAATTTAAGAATTAGTGACGTTATTATCAATTATGATAGTTAAAAAGTCATTTAGATCAATTGATTATGCTTTATCAAATAACATTCGATGGAATTTTAAATTCCTTTATTCAATAAAGCTTTAACTTTCTCTTTCATGTTTATTTATTTACTTCGTGTAAAAATTATATTAAATAAACAAAAAACTTTGATAAACAATGGATTTATTGAAAGGAAAAATTTGCATAAATATTTAAATTCCCTGATTTGGATGTTTTTAAATCATTTATTCAATGATCGCATTTCTTGACCTTAAAATATCAACCTGATAGCTATTGACCAAAAACATTACCAAGAATATGACGCAGCTTTGATGTCAATGTGTATACATGTATAAGTAAGATAAAATACTAATTATTGTTCGTATGTAGATAATCATAATGCTAGATTTTTACAGATTTATATTTCTACGCAAACATATTTTGTATCAAATGCCCATGAATAGTAATTATTTTTATCATCATAATGTTTATTTTATGTGACGTACTGATATTTTTACTGAGTTCTGAAAGAAATTTTATAAAATTCTATCTATAATAAGTCAAGATTAATTACAATGATAAAAACAAATCTCGTACGTTTTCGGAAAAATTATTGTAATCACGTATTTCATTTTATCGCACATTACTCAAAAATAATTTTTACTCTTAGGTCATAGTCAAGGTAATTGCTTGATTCAAAAAAGAATTAATATTTGAATTGAGTAATTATACCCATAAATATTAAAAAAAAAAATGAAGTTATAAAATATTAACTACAAAAATAATAAATTTTTTTTAGTTACAAAATAACAATTTTTCTAATAAAAATATGCCTGGGACAGCAAAAAACATCCTAACAGAGAATCACCCACATATCAATATTTTTTAACTAAAGTAATCCTCACATATCTAAACCTTATAGACAGGTGGGGATAACATGGTTGAGTGCCGACCGGGCGCGTCCCCGGGTGGCGGATAGGGGGGCCAAGGGCTTGGATGGGAAAACCTGGACTCCTGACAACAGACACACACACACACACACACACACACACACACACACACACACACACACACACACACACACACACACACACACACACACACACACACACACACACACACACACACACACACACACAAATACATACAGACATAGTGACACCCTCGCGAGAATAGTCAGGGAAGCTTCCTAGGAGCTCAAAACGTCAAGATCTGATTAAAACTCAATCATCAAAAAACGGGGTAAAACCAATAACTTACCTATTTTTGAAAATTTCCAATATTCTTAGCGGGAAGTTAAAAATTTAACATCATCAATTATATAAAATAATTTACGAATATAATGACTAAATTTAATGATTAATACAGTTAAAATCCAATGATTTAACAAAAACAATTCGAAAAAAAATTTATTAATATTCTCTGTGGCGTTCCAATATTTTACAAATTCTGTGTTCATTAGAGTTTGAAAATCTTTTCACATATAAACGAACATTTTTGTCCGGAATTATACAATGTATTTGTTGGGTTCCTACTGTAACAGTTTTGCTTTTCTGTTCAATCGGCCCCTAATCAATTAATGAACAAACTAAAAATTTACAACAAACTACAATAATTATTAGGGCGCTACCAGGTTTATTATAACGGTTTCTGGAACCGGTCTAGAGCTGAGAAAATTTATCTTAGGGTAGAGAGAGTAGAGGAAGGTGCTCGGGTATAAATCGCCATGAAAATCACTCAGTTCAAACTAACGTATATTATCAAATTCTGATTAATTAAATACTTTTCAAGTAAACGATCAAATTAATGAATTAAAAGTAGAAGTAACCGAGTATTAGGTAAGCCGCGGTCCACTTCTTTCCCACAGAGTAATTATTGATACCTTGACGAATAAAACGATGATCTAACTCACTGCTTGAGGATGAAGTCCTAGTTGTAGTTGGCTTCCTTCATCTCGTCACTACTCCGGGGATCGCTCCTTCCTAATTTGCCGTGGCACTCTGTTCGGCGGTAACACCACTTCTCTCCTTTGCACTGCACGGCTCTCCTGTAATAACCCAAAACTACCCCTTCTGACTCTCTCTCTATAGGCCCAAAGATCGAAACGCGCCAGTGCTGCGTCGAATAATTATTGATATCCGAAGACTTATCGATGTAGGGTAATTTTACCCTGTTACACTCCAATTGGTTTAGTTTTCAAAAATCTGTCATTTAAGTCAGTTAATGCTGTCTTATAATCCTCTTCTGGAGAAAACTTAACTATGATATTTGGTAAGTTATTCGGATTAGAAGCCCATTCAAAAAATTCTATCGTTGTTGTTATTTGTATATCAACTGCAGATTGAAGACTTGCTCTTTCTGCTTGTCATTTGATGATGCCACCAATTCCATCACACGGACCATTACCATGGGCAGTCGCAGAAAAATGCCATTCAGCAGGAACATCAAAATCATCTTCACGATAATATAAATTTACAAAATTTTTAAAGTTTTTGAACTGTTGAGGAGCCCCATCAGATAAATAATAAATCTTGTTACAGCGTTCAGAAAGACTTTTCACATAATCAGTTATTAATTTGATGAAAACATGAACAACAACGGCATCGTGATTATAATACTGTAATACAGTCTGTAATAATTACTATACTTTTGTGTTCAAGTTCATCATTTATTTTGTAATAAATAACCACCAGAACAACTGTTGCCTGGTTATTATTCCAGTGAAAACCAGATGCTGCATTTTGCACTACGAGCGCATAACTCTCTCTAAAATCAAAAATAATGACAAAGTCATTTGGTTTCTGTGTTTCTTTCAATATTTTAAGAAATTTGACTTGTTCATAGGAATAAATGAGTGAGCTAAAAGAACTTTTAGTTTACTACAAAAGTTTTCAGCAAAATCAGTTTTGATATCCAATACTTTGTTACCGGGTAAAAGTACCCTGAATCGATAAGTCGCTGGATATCGATAATTATTCGAAGCAGCACCGGCGTGTCTTGAGCTTCGGGCCTGAAGAGAGAGTAGGAGGGGGTAGTTTTGGGTTATAATAGGTGAGCAATGCAAACCCATCTTGAAAAGATAGGCGTTAAACTGTCCATGTTCCGTTAATAGCCGAGTCAAAAAAAAGTCCGTTTCTCCATGCTTCCGAGAAAGCCAGACGTTTATGTCTGGGATCAGGCGTGCCGTCCAACTACCTGTTTTCCCGGATGTCCATCGGTCCTGCCACTCATGTAGTGTTTCCTTCTTTATCTTGGCTTCTGCCTCCTTAGAGTTGTCACCATTTGTAGATTTTCGCTCTCTCAAATGCTAATAAATCAATTAACGTGGCACCTGCTATGATCAATATGGCTGCTTCTGAGACCGTGCGGTAGACACAGGTGACTCTAAGCGCTCCTCGTCGTTGCATTGCCGCTATCTTTCGTCGGTACGTCTTCTGTTTGAGTATATCCACCCATATCTCCGCTCCGTAGAGTAATATTGAGTGGACTACTTCTAGAAGCACCTTCCTTTATCTGGTTCGTGGCCCCACTGTGTTGGCTTTGATTCTCAACAGGTTAGATACTATCTTGTTAGCTTTCGTGCAAGCGTTTTCGAAGTGTTCTCGGAAAGACAGCTTCTCGTCGATCACAACTCCTAAATAACGCAGTGCCCTCGTAGATGTCAATGTTGTCCCACCCTTGTCGACGACAAAAGGTTTTGGGAACCACTTTTGTCGAGTCAAGACGACGATCTCGGTTTTCTGCTTGGCGAGTTTCAGGTGGTGTTTCTCAAGCCAATTTTGGACGGCGTCAATGGTTTCTCGAAAAAGTAGTTCTGCCTCCTTGGCACTGTCTACTACTATCGTAGCCGCGACGTCGTAAGCGAAGCCCGTGAGTTCCACTTGTTTTGGCAACGGGATTTCTAGGAATTCGTCATAGTTCGCGTTACATAGGTCAGGCCCCACGATTGAACCTTGTGGCACGCCAGATGTAATGTCATATTCTTGTAGGTCTTGTCGTTTCTGCTATCAGCGTTTTTTCGTTAAGATAGTCCGAAAAAGATCGACTATTGCCAGATTTTCCGGCTTCGGGTCAAATTTGTGCTCCAAGGCATCTACAATGTCACCCCAGTTCACGATGTTAAAGGCGTTTTTAATGTCGAGTGTGAGGTTAAGACACACTTTGCGGGCTTTGAGGCTACCAGACCATGCTTTTGTCACCTTCTCGATCGATGTCGTTGCGGATTCTTCCCTGTATAAGCTTTTCGAGCAGTTTCCCAGCGATGTCCAGCATGCAAAGGGGTCTGAACGACGAGGGTGTTACAGGGCCACCTTTGCCTTTATCTAGCAGAACCAATCTCTGCCGCTTCCAGACTGTGGGAAACGTGCCAATTGCCAAGCATGCGTTGTAGGTGTTTAGGAGTATGTCTGGATATTCCAGGGCTACGATCTTGATCACCAATGCCGGGACACCATCAGGGCCAGGTGCCTTTCCTGTCTTGAGAGCCTTTGCCGCATCCTGTAACTCCTTGGTTGTGAAAAGTGTTTTGCTGTTTTTTATGTAATGTCTTTTTTTCCACGGTAGGTGTTTGGGAAACAACTCAGCTACGATTCCTGGTATCTTGGTCTTCTAAAAGTCGTAGTATATCCGGTGTTCTTGCGGCAAAGTCTGCTACTTCGTTGCCTTTAGTGTCCGAAACGTCAGCATTTCATTCAGCCGATTTGACGTTGAAATCGCCAGACGCGATGACTTCCTCATTGAATTTGCCGATGGCGTCCTATATGTCTGCCATTTTTTGTCGGAACATCTGAATTCCTTTATTTGGTGAAAGGTAGACGCTCATAAAGTGGGTCGTGGGGGTTTTAATCCAGACAAATCCTGATCCACTTCTGCTGTTGTCGACGGTGATGTTCTTAGTGTTAGCAATCCAGACTGCTGCTGTGCTGGATTTATCAGCGACCCATGCTTTATCTTCGATGTTGAGATGTTGCTCGGAGATAAGGCAGATGTCAATTTTGTCTTCGAAGATACGTTGGCGCAGTAGATATTGCTCCAAAGCACACCTTCAGGTTTCCTTGTAATAAGCGCGTCATTTCTGCTTTTTCGTGACTTCGGCAAGTGTGATGCGGAATACCTTACAAGTCCTGGAGCCGGCTATATGACATAAGCTATCTTAAGCGTCTTTGTCCGATGTACATAGGAACCATTTTGACTTCTCCGTACAGTTTACGGACTTGTTGTTCTCTCCGCCACATTTATAGCAACACTTGCTTCTGTCCATTGGCGACTGTGGAACGGTGGCAGTCGTTGCAGCGTTAATCCTTCCTCGGTGAGTTTGAATATAGACGGGAGCAAAAGGTCCTTCACTTTTTTGAGGAACTTTCATTGGCTGTCCATCTTCTTCCATCTGAGCTGTTTTCGTGCTCCCTGTAGAATTCTTAAATTGCGGAGCCATGGGGTCCACTCCGCTGTTCGAATAACGGTCGTTTGATGACGACGAGTTCAGGCCCGTTTGCAGGCCTTCTCTCGCCGTCACTGAGGTATTCAACCCCTGTACTGTAAGCAATGCTTGAAAGTTCTGTGATATTTCCATATTGTTGTATGTATGTATGTATGTGTGTATGTTTTTTTTTTTTTTTATAGAGGAGGTAAAATACATTTACGTATGCCAGGACTTGATGTTGGTGCCAGGACTAGGTGTTGGTGCCTGGGTATGTCGGGCTCAGAAGTCAATATTATTTTGCAACAATACCGACTAAACATTCTCCTCTCTCCTTTCCCCATAGATGTAACAGGGAAGACTGGAACGGGACCGCGTTAGCATTACTTCAACCCAGTCCATGTTGTGTCTTATGACACCTACTTCTTGTTTCTCCTGGTTTTTAATCCCTTTTTGCAATTTTTTCTCTTAAAAGGCGCTGCGCGTAGGCTGCAACAGCTAATAGGTCGATGGGCATAGCTCCTGCAATGACCAATACAGCCGCTTCGGAAACTGTGCGGTAGGCTCAGATAACCCTGAAGGCGAAGGCTACCAGTCCATGCTTCTCTCGCTGTCCCTACGACTTTTTGGATCGCGCCGACTGTTGAACGTCCTCTCCGGAAGCCATGTTGGTTTGCAGCAAAGCCTCCAGCAAGATCAATGTCGTTTTGTAATCTTCCCTGTATAAGCTTTTCGAGCAATTTCCCAATAATGTCCAGCATGCAAAGGGGTCTGAACGACGAGGGTGATACAGGGCCACCTTTGCCTTTATCTAGCAGAACCAATCTCTGCCGCTTCCAGACCGTGGGAAACGTGCCAGTTGCCAAGCATGCGTTGTAGGTGTTTAGGAGTATGTGTGGATATTCCAGGGCTACAGTCTTAATCACCGATGTTGGGATGCCATCAGGACCGGGTGCCTTTCCTGTCTTGAGGGTCTTCGCTGCATCCTGTAACTCCTTGGTTGTGAAAAGTGTTACACTGTTTTTCACATAATGTCTTTTTTCTCTTGGTTGGTGTTTGGGAAATAGCTCCGCTATGATGCTGCTCATTAAAGCAGGTGTTTTCGGCGCTTCTGGTGAAGCCTTTCCAAGTCGTTTGGTGACAATTTGGTAGGCTTTACCCAAGATGTCTTCATTAAGGTCATTACAGATCTCTTGCCACAATTTTGCTTTGCTTGCTTTGATTGCCCGGTTGAGGTTCTTTTTGGCCTGCTTATACTCGCTCAAAAGTAGATCTTGATTAGGGGAGCATTTCGCAGCTCTCCTTGCTAGCCGACGTAGCTTGTGGCATTTTTTCCGGAGTTCTGCTATATCTGTTGACCACCAATACGTGAGTGTGTGTGTGTGTTTTTTTTTATTATAGAGGAGGTAAAATACATTTACGTATGCCAGGACTTGATGTTGGTGCCAGGACTAGGTGTTGGTGCCTGGGTATGTCGGGCTCAGAAGTCAATATTATTTTGCAACAATACCGACTAAACATTCTCCTCTCTCCTTTCCCCATAGATGTAACAGGGAAGACTGGAACGGGACCGCGTTAGCATTACTTCAACCCAGTCCATGTTGTGTCTTATGACACCTACTTCTTGTTTCTCCTGGTTTTTAATCCCTTTTTGCAATTTTTTCTCTTAAAAGGCGCTGCGCGTAGGCTGCAACAGCTAATAGGTCGATGGGCATAGCTCCTGCAATGACCAATACAGCCGCTTCGGAAACTGTGCGGTAGGCTCAGATAACCCTGAAGGCGAAGGCTACCAGTCCATGCTTCTCTCGCTGTCCCTACGACTTTTTGGATCGCGCCGACTGTTGAACGTCCTCTCCGGAAGCCATGTTGGTTTGCAGCAAAGCCTCCAGCAAGATCAATGTCGTTTTGTAATCTTCCCTGTATAAGCTTTTCGAGCAATTTCCCAATAATGTCCAGCATGCAAAGGGGTCTGAACGACGAGGGTGATACAGGGCCACCTTTGCCTTTATCTAGCAGAACCAATCTCTGCCGCTTCCAGACCGTGGGAAACGTGCCAGTTGCCAAGCATGCGTTGTAGGTGTTTAGGAGTATGTGTGGATATTCCAGGGCTACAGTCTTAATCACCGATGTTGGGATGCCATCAGGACCGGGTGCCTTTCCTGTCTTGAGGGTCTTCGCTGCATCCTGTAACTCCTTGGTTGTGAAAAGTGTTACACTGTTTTTCACATAATGTCTTTTTTCACTTGGTTGGTGTTTGGGAAAAAGCTCCGCTAAGATGCTGCTCATTAAAGCAGGTGATTTCGGCGCTTCTGGTGAAGCCTTTCCAAGTCGTTTGGTGACAATTTGGTAGGCTTTACCCAAGATGTCTTCATTAAGGTCATTACAGATCTCTTGCCACAATTTTGCTTTGCTTGCTTTGATTGCCCGGTTGAGGTTCTTTTTGGCCTGCTTATACTCGCTCAAAAGTAGATCTTGATTAGGGGAGCATTTCGCAGCTCTACAACGAGAACTGCGAAACTCTCCCCCAATCAAGATCTACATTCGAATGAGTACAAGCAAGCAAAAAAGAACCTAAATCGAGCTATCAAAGCAAGCAAAATTGTGGCAAGAGATCTGTAACGACCTTGATAAAGACATCTGAGGTGAAGCCTACCAGATTATCGCCAAGCGACTTGGAAAGGCTTCACCAGAAGCGCCGAAACCACCTGCCTTAATGAGTAGCATTGTAGCTGAGTTGTTTCCCAAACACCTATCGCGGAAAAAAAGACATTACATGAAAAACAGCGAAACACCTTTCACAACCGAGGAACTACAGGATGCGGCTAAGACTCTCAAGACAGGAAAAGCACCTGGCCCTGATGGTGTCCCTGCATTAGTGATCAAGATTGTAGCCCTGGAATACCCAGATATACTTCTGAACGCTTACAACGCATGCTTTGCAACCGGCACGTTTCCAACGGCCTGGAAGCGGCAGAGATTGGTTCTGTTAGACAAAGGCAAAGGTAGCCCTTTATTACCCTCGTCGTTCAGATCACTCTGCATGCTTGACATTGCTGGGAAACTGCTCGAGAAGCTTATTCAGGAGAGAATACGCAACGACATCGATCGTGCTGGAGGTTTTGCCACAAACCAACATGGCTTCCGGAAAGGACGATCGAAAGTCGGCGCGATCCAGACAGTCGTAGAGATAGTGAGAGAAGCATGGTCTGGTAGACTCAAAGCCCGCAAAGTGTGTCTTAACCTCACACTCGACATCAAAAACGCTTTCAACATCGTGAACTGGGGTGACATTGTAGATGCTATGGAGCACAAATTTGACGCGAAGCCGGAAAATCTGGAAATAATCGATGACTATCTTAACGAAAGAACGCTGATAGCAGAAACGAGGAACAGCCTACAAGAATATGACGTATAACGTCTGGCATGCCACAAGGTTCAATCATGGGGCCTGACCTATGGAACGCGAACTATGACGAACTCCTAGAAATCCCGTTGCCAAAACAAGTGGAACTCACGGGCTTCGCTTACGACGTCGCGGCTACGATAGTAGTAGACAGTGCCAAGGAGGCAGAACTACTTTTTCGAGAAACCATTGACGCCGTCGAAAATTGGCTTGAGAAACACCACTTGAAACTCGCCAAGCAGAAAACCGAGATCGTCGTCTTGACTCGACAAAAGTGGTTCCCAAAACCTTTTGTCGTCGACAAGGGTGGGACAACATTGACATCTACAAGGGCACTGCGTTATTTAGGAGTTGTGATCGATGAGAAGCTGTCTTTCCGAGAACACTTCGAAAACGCTTGCACGAAAGCAAACAAGACAGTGTCCAACCTGTCGAGAATCATGGCCAACACAGTGGAGCCACGAACTAAAGAAAGGAGAGTGCTTCTAGAAGTAGTCCACTCAATATTACTCTACGGAGTGGAGATATGGGCGGATATTCTTAACCAGAAGACGTACCGGCGAAAGATAGCTGCAGTGCAACGATGAGTAGCGCTCAAAGTCACCTGTGCCTACCGCACGATTTCAGAATCAGCCATAATGGTCATGGCAGGTGCCGCGCCAATTGACTTACTAGCATTTGAGAGGGCGAAAATCTGCAACGCCAAAACATATGATGACAACTCTAAAGAGGCAAGAGCCAAAATAAAGAAGGAAACACTTCATGAGTGGCAGGACCGATGGACATCCGGGGAAACAGGCAGATGGACGGCACGCTTGATTCCAGACATAAAAGTCTGGCTTTCTCGGAAGCATGGAGAAACGCACTGCTTTTTGACTCAGCTAGTAACGGGAAATGGACAGTTTAACGCCTATCTTTTCAAGATGGGTTTGCATAGCACGCTAACGTGCAAATACTAATCAGATAAAATTGACGACGCTGAACACACGTTTTTCGCGTATGATCGGTGGAGGACAACAAAAGCAGCTTCGAAGAAACTATTGGCTCTACGCTCTCTCCCGAGAGCTTGATAGCCTGCATGCTCAGAAAAGAAGAAAACTGGTCAACTGTTGCAGCCTACGCTCAGCACCTTCTAAAAGAAAAAACCGCAAAAAGGGACCAGTAACCAGGAGTAGGCGTCGCGAAACGCAACATGTACAGGATTGAAGTAATGCTTACGCGGTTCCGATTCAGCCGTTTAAAAGTTATTCCAAGAAAACCACTTTTCGAAAAAATTTTTTTGTAGTTTTTTTGCAATTTCTCAAAATCTACCGGTCTGAATCGGTTCAAATTCTCAGGAAATCTATTTTTGGTCAAGCCTTTCCGAATGGCTGCAACCGCGATCAAATCGGTCAAGCCGTTCAAAAGTTGTAAAAGGGTTACATACATACATACACACACACAAACATACACACATACACACACACGCGCACACGCGCACGCACGCAAGCACACACACACACATACACACACATACACACACACACACACACACAGACATACGGACATCATCGCGGGAATAGTCTGGTAAGCTTTCTAGGACCTCAAAATGTCAAGATCTGATGAGAACTCGATTTTCGAAAAACGGGGTAAAACCAATAACTTCCGGATTTTTGAAAATTTTCAATTTTCTTAGCGAGAAGTTAAAAATTTTAATTAACAACAGAAACAAAAACAAAAATTTTATCTAGTCAGAACTCGAAATTTTTAAATTGAAGAATTTGATCGTAACAAAAAAAAATTAAGTTAAAATTAATTATTACAAAAAATTATGGGTTCGCGTTTAATTATTTAAACAAATGTAACTTGGAGTTGATTCTTTAACAAATTAATTCGAAATGATAAATTAATTCGAAATGATAAATTAATTCGAAATGATAAATTAATTCGAAATGAGTTTGTAATCAGTAAAATTAAGATCATTGTTAAGTTGTTATAAAGTGAGTGTATGAGTGCTAAAAACTGTTAAAGTTGGTAACTGTCAAAAAATACTAGTACAATTGTTAATTAACTACTTTATTATTTAACAACCCCTTGCTCCACTCTCTCTAACCCTAAGATAAGTTTTTTCAGCTCTGGACCGGTTCCAGGAACCGCGATAATAACCTGATGGTGTCCTATTAATTATTCTGGTTGTTGTTCATTTTTGTAGATGTATTAAATAATTAATCAGGGGCCAATCGGACAGGAAGAAAACCTGTTACAGCCAATAATAAAAAAAAATAATTCCAACTATCTTAAATGGCACACTTTTATGTACAACTGTAGCTTCTGTTCGTAAATACTGTTAAGAATTATGAAATGATGAGAAAACAATTTCAGCGTTTATGTTATTAATGATTTGTATCTCAATAAACAGAACAATTTTGATATTTACAATATGTACTATTTAGTTTTCAAATTAAATATATTTCGGAATCAATGCTACAATAGATCAAAATACATTTGGTTAAAAAAAAATACTTTGTTGGGCTTAAACTTGCGTTATTATATATATATATATATATATATATATATATATATATATATATATATATATATATATATATATATATATATATATATATATATATATATATAAATACATATATACCCTTATTAAAAAAAAAAATTTTAAACGATTCAACTCATACAAAATGTATATCTATATATTCGTCATGTTGAATCGTTTTTAATCGCTTTGAGCCATTTTACATCGTTTCAAATCTTTTTTTTTCTAATCACGGTATATATATATATATATATAAAATACATAAAAAGCATCAACTATGGCGCACTTAATGACAATTCCCGATTATTTATTTTTTAATTTTTCTGAGCTATATTGTCGATATTATCATTTTTCCCCAACAATTTTATTTGTAGACTTCATTTTTCGATATTGAATTGTACACTTCCTGAAATATTATCGATTTTCATGATGACACTTTCTGTTATTTCGATTTTATGAATTTAATTATCCTATGAAGCCAACAAACAATAAACTTTTCAGCAAAAATATATTTATCGCATGATCCAGGAAGTAGAAAAACTCAGCATCAAAATGTTAACTGTCATCGTTTCGATATTTTCTCCAGTATCTGTAACAAAAATACGATAAAAATTGTAGAATATAAGCGAAATTCGGGTTTACTAGTGTGGAGAGGGTAATTGACGTCGACAGGTGAATAGACATCGCGAACAGCGAGAGCCAGTAATGTGATAATTACCAATGGAACGAATGAGTACTGATCGCGAGTCGCCGTTACCGCGACCATATATGACGATTTTCTTATCGCAGCGAAATTAATTTTTATTATTTGAGTATTACTATGTTTGGTGTCATAACTATATTATTGTAACTGAGCAGCTCGACTGAGCAACAGGCAAATAGATAAATCAACTATTTGTATTGTTTCCAAGAGATATACAGAATTTCGATGTTAAAATCTTTATTGGGAAGAGCAGAAATTATTCCTGTATTTACTAAGAATATTGATTAAGATCATGTTCAGGTTGGAGCGCCGTTAAGTAAGAGGGGATGAATTATATAAGGGTGCAGTTTGATCGTCGGTTGATGACAGCTGCGAGGTATCTGGCTGCATTTTCCATTTGTTCCTATTCATAGATGTTTAGAATCACATGAGAATTCAGGTATATTAGGTAGGTTTCGATCATTTTTATGAAGTGACGTTGCCTTAAGTCAGCCAATGCGGGGCAGTATGAACGGATGTGGTCGACAGTTTCGCACTCAGTGTTACAGAGCTTGCAAGTTGCGTTTGCAGAGAGATGGAGACAGGATTTGAGACAGATGATGCGTTTGTTGTAGATGTTGGCTAGGCGTAGTTGAGCAATCAAACGTGCTAAGTGGATTGGACATCTGATTTTCAAGTACCGGAGTATATCTTTAGTCCATATCAACTGGCATCGTAGTAAAGAGGAGTGGAGGTTGCACTCAAAGTCCAGACGTTTAGCTCGATAGGTGGTGGCAGTGTGGAAGTTTGATTGTTGTTTTTTCCAGAATGTGGGGTCTAGGTTGCTGAACATATCAGGCATCTTGGTTTCATAAAATATTAGATTGAGCTTTGCAACACAGTTGAACTTAACTTGGCATTCAAGGTTTTTGCACAGCTAATCAAGTTTAGCAGGCAAATTCTGGACCATTGGTTATCATTTATCTTTAGGATGCGTATTATCTTGTTCCATATTTGATTGAGAGCTGTTACTGAGAGTTGTATGGTTCCAGTTTCTAGTCTGACCATGTAACAAGGAGTGCTTGGAGCTAGAAGTAGACTTGTGGGTTGTGTCTATGAGATCAAGACCCCAAGTCTCAGCTCCGTGAAGCATCATCGAAGCAACAATGTTGTCGAAAAGACGTGTTCTCGATTGTCGAGACTGTGATTTGGCTTAGAAGAGTATTAAACAAGCTGTTCCAGTTGCTATTTTGGCTTTACGAAGTGTAGCTTCGGTTGCTTGTCCTCCTTTAACTGCATAGTCAATGGTAGTACCTAGGTAATTGTAGAAGCTCGTGGTTTTGATAGGCTAAAATTTTCAATTACCAACTAAATTAAATAAATCAAATGAAAATAATTCAAACGAAATCAAAATAACTTAATAATCAGGAACAATTAAACAAACTAGTCAAAATAACTTTATTAGAATCAACTTACGAAAATATCGGTACATAGTAACTAATATTATGTCGAAAAATTATTAAGACCTCTGTCATCATATTTTTATCTGATTCATTTAAGATACGTCTGTAAATCTGTAATGCCAGCTTGTTTTAGTTAATTATAAATTTGTGATAAACACTAATGCTGATTTGCAGTTACACATAATACAATGATTGAGAGAGAACGAGATTAGATTATGTCGTGAGGAGCTACGTGAGATGGTGACCAAAAGTTTTACTCGCCAACGAGGTCTTCCCCAATCAGATTTTAGTCATTACTTCGGTATGCGGTATCAGCTAAGCCGATAACTCAGCTGAAGGCCCCTCCATTTCATGCAGTCACAACCATTAAATTGAGAATAAATTCAATAAGGAGGTACTGTCGAGAATAATATTTTGATAGAAAACCGCTGAGAAGACGCACGGGTCGAGGACGTAGTTGGCAATAAGATTTAGTTTTAAGTGTTCATTATTGTACAAGTAGAAATTACGATTGTAAAGGAGTTGGTTGAATAAATGATTTTGAAAAACGAATTACTCTAATGTAAATTTTTGTTATCCTCCTAACAATCTCTCACGACCCTATTAACTTACTTCATGATCGTCTCTGGTTCTGAATATCGAGGACAAAATTCTAGTGGCATCTAGAAATTCTAGTAGAATTTTTGAAAAAAATGGCTTTTTCATTTTCTAATAGCCATAACTACTTCAGAAATTGACTTTTGGGTACCTTTTTTTTTTTAAAAATTTTTGTTTTTAAATTAACTTTTCGAAAAAATACACAAAAAAAATTAGAAAAACGGTAGACCCTGAAGGCCATCCGTGCAAGTTCCCGCTAATTTCATATCAGGTGCTTAAAAGTGAACTAATGATGTTTTTGAGCTCTCCGAGCTCAAAAATACGATTTATGTGTTATTTTAAGCTCCATGAGCTTAGAGGGACAACTTTTCTATGCTTCTGAGCTCTTCGAGCTCAAAAGTCTGATAAAACTTTTATAAAACACAATTTTTCAAATTTTCAAACAGCAGTAACTTTTGAATAAATGAATTAATTTTTACGCGGTTGGCAGCATTCAGCGCAATTTTTTGAGCTTTATCTGTAAGTTAAGTTTGATCGAACCAAGAATCCCGGAGTAATTCTGGAAAAACACTTTTTTCGGTTTTCTTTCGTCAACAATAACTCACGAATAAATGAACCGATTTTGGCCAGACCGACGGCGATTGACGTGATTGTTTGATGTTAAGAGTTGATTAGTTTTTGGAATCGATCGGTCGAGCTGTTTGAAAGTTATTCCAAAAAATGTCGGAGTAATGTTGGAAGAAATTATGTATCCAAATATTTCGTCGAGGATATCTCTCGAACCAATCAACTGATTTTGACGTTCTTGACGGCGATCGATGCAGTTTTTCGAGCTCTGAAAATTATTCTTTTTCACCAAAAACGACTTAAAAAGAAATATCGAAGTTATGTGAAAAACAAAATTTATTTGGTTTTTTTTTCGTTCACAATTTCTCTTGAACAAATCAACCGATTTTGACCGGATTGGCGGCAATAGACGTGGTTTTTTGAGGTTAGGAGCTGATTCGTTTCTGAAATCGATCGGTAAATCCGCTTAAGAGTTATTCAAAAAAAGCCACTTCTGAAAAAAATTTTGAACTTCCCGCTACGAAAATTGAAAATTTTCAAAAATTGGTAAGTTTTTGGTTTTACCCCGTTTTTTGATGATTGAGTTTTCATCAGATCTCGACGTTTTGAGGTCCTTATTAGGTGATTACTCACCAAAATACCAAAATCATTAAAATCTATCAAAGCTACTATTTAATTAATAAGTTTATATAATTATTATTATTATTGTTTTGTGTTAAACAAATATCATTGCGTCTATTATCAATAATTCATTATCGATAACCTCGAATATTAATAAAATATTCATACAACTAATTTATTGTATTTCGTTACCGAATATAATAAATCTATTCAAAGTGTTGGTTTTGTGAAATAAAATTAAGTTTGTCATAATTTTATCACCAATCAATCTTCTCTTATCAACTACAATATCTATCCTGCGTAATTCCATACTACAACTAATTACAACACCAATCAAGGAGGGACCATCTTTGCAGTAAGATTTGTAAGTAATTAAAACAAGTTAACTGGCACACGTGGGAACTTCTGTCCTGAAAATTAATTAATCAATCTATTAAAAACAAAGACAATCATTAATACACGGGAATATTCCAGGGCAGTAGACTAAAATTATAACGAAATCTAGGCGATTATTCTTTATCCGCGAGGTTTAGTGGCCTGGAGAATTTAATTTTTCAAAGAAGCAAAAATTTAGTGTTTCAATGGCGCTCGAACAGGGATGCTGCCCTCATAACTGAATGTCTTTGTTCTAGAAAATTCCAAGAAATTATAAATTCATTTTCTCGAACAAAATCACGAAAATAATTCGCTACTTTACAGAAAAAATCTAATAAATTCAATTAATTGACAAAATTCTCGTCATAAATAATTATACAACTTTATTAAACTAGTGAAAATTTTCGTTGAAAATTCGGTAAAATCCCAAAATTTATAAAATTAGTTTTTAAGTCAACAAAAATTGCCACGTTTTCATATTATCTCATTTAATCTTAAGCATAATAAACTGAAAATATTTCTATTGTGTGCATAAATTCTAACATTGTAAAACCACAACCCGATTATTGTACAGATCTATGCTGACGTCATTTATTTTATTATAACTGAGAAGTACTCTCAGTAAAAACTAAGTAAAAATAATTTCGTCCAAAATTCTATCAGTAAATAAATCTTACAAATCCATTGTCTATTATATTTTGTGTGCCGGGTCGTAAGCCATAAACACGCTGCACGCTCGGGCTAAAGTAAACACAACACAAGGTCGCTTCACTCAAACGTCCTTCGAGGAATCGTTCGTCATATACCACGTATTGTATCCTTCGGAAATAAAGTTAAAACATTTGAGATTTATTTCTACACAAAAATTTATTTTGTCCAGCTAAGTCGAAACTAAACCTCTTATTTAATTTTATTACTTAAAATAAACTCTTAGTAGAAAATATTTTAATACTGAAATTAAACATTGTCGTTAAAATAAATTGTTTTTTTCAACTTTACAGCTCGAATTTCAGAAAATAACGTTAAAATTAACTATCATAAATTAATAAGCTTATTGTCGAAGTTAAAATTAGTGATTAAATTAATAACATCGAATATCGGATAATTATTAAATAAATCCGGGATTGAAGAATTTACCTTTAGTACGTTACCGAGGAAAACAATTGTTGAAAACCTAAGATTAAAATTTTCTATCTGGTGTCTCATCATAAAATAAAAATTCCGAAAATTTAATCTAACTGAAAATTAAAATAATTAAATGAAAATTTTTATATCAGAATTTTTCAATAATGTTTCCCCGTACACCAGTAAATCGATTCTCGGTACCTGCAAATAATAATGCGAATCAGATCCCACAAGATCCCCATTCAGTCGCATCAAGCCAGAACTTACTAAATTTTAACCCGACTCAAGCCCCTAGTTCAAGTCTATATCCACAATTATCAGACGACTTACTTAGACTAGATAATTCACAAAACGACTTGCATAATAGTACAGGCTACCACAACAATACTGACCCCGCTCAGACAATTCATAACAACATGAGCGGAGTACAAGACTTAGCGAATCCCGCAAATTTAAGCGGTAACGAGATAAATAGTGTACAAGACTCACTAGACCCAACGAACGCAAATAACAATTATTTAAATGTAATACAAAATCCTGGGAATACAAATATTGCGATGCATGCTGTCGAGGAAGTAGTTAGACAGCTCAGATCGGAAACAGAAGCCTGGAAAGCCGCGTATTATCAATTAATGCCACCCTTTGCCAGTACCTTAGTCCGAACGACGTCTGACGCTGTAAATAATAATAATAATCCTGCCAATAGCACCTACGCATTTCAGCCGCGAGAATTATTCCCGAATTCAAATTCCACGACGGGAAATTATTTCGTACCGCCCGCACCTCGCTTACCTCCCGCTAACACAGTACAAAACTCAGCGTTCAGTGGAGCTGCGCGTTTACCGTACGCGCACCCGTATATCTCACCACTCATACCGCCAGTGTCTCAGCACGTACTAGCTACACACACACAAACATACACTACCGTACCACATATAACTCAAACTAACACAGCACTACCGATGCCATACTATATACCATCCACACACATATAGCCCCACACTACTGTACCTAACGTGACGCATACTTACACAGCACCTATTGCTTCTTTCCATGTGCCTGCGTCACAGACACAGTAATACACTCACACTATCCCAGGCATGGTCCCAAGCGCTGTTCACTCTTACACGTACCCGAGTACAGTTGCACCTTTACGGACTAATGACATTTGCCGGACTGCAAAATCATGGAACATAATTTTTCCTTCACGCGATTCATCTATAAAATTAGATGCTAAAAAATTTACTAACCTTAGAACAGCGAATGATCAGTAATGATATACCATTAGATAATTTTAGGCCAGTAGTTGCTTCAACCTTAACTGGCAATATTCTAGATTGGTATTATCAGAACGAACATTTATTCATTGACTGGTTGGTCTTTAAGACACACTTTAAAGTATGGCAAACCCACCAAACAGATGAAACTCTCTTACAAGAAATTTATTCCTATCGACAAGCTGACAACGAACTCGGAGCGGTATTTATTAATAGAATGCAAAGCGCATTTGTCCAATTAGAAGAGCCGTTACCGAAAAATCGACAAATCAAAATTATTATTCAAAAATTTAATTCCAAATTCTTATTTAAATTGTCCGAAGAACATATCAGCACTTATTCAATGTTGTATCAACGCGTTGACGCTTGGCAATCGATTATGGATACTTGTAATCCACCCAAGCAGGAACAATCAAACAAACCAAAAGTACAGAATCAGGGCTATTCTAAATCTAGAACGCGAATGAATGCCGTTACCGATACAGACCCCGATCCAGACGGGTCCAATATGGAAAACAACGAACCAATTACCCTAGACGCGGTATCAACCAACAAACAACCCAATTTCCGTAAAGAAAAACCGAAAGACGACACTACATACACACTAGTATCGTCAATAAATAATCTACAAGCAGTAATACAGGGCATGTTTGAAAACTTGCAAAAGACTCTCTCTTCACCACCATCTTCCGCGCCTTGTACACGCTGTGGACGTTATGGACATACAGCTGACAAATGTTGCGCGAAAACCACCGACGAGATTCAGGCCAGAGCTGGATTTGATGATGCCACCAATTCCATCACACGGACCATTACCATGGGCAGTCGCAGAAAAATGCCATTCAGCAGGAACATCAAAATCATCTTCACGATAATATAAATTTACAAAATTTTTAAAGTTTTTGAACTGTTGAGGAGCCCCATCAGATAAATAATAAATCTTGTTACAGCGTTCAGAAAGACTTTTCACATAATCAGTTATTAATTTGATGAAAACATGAACAACAACGGCATCGTGATTATAATACTGTAATACAGTCTGTAATAATTACTATACTTTTGTGTTCAAGTTCATCATTTATTTTGTAATAAATAACCACCAGAACAACTGTTGCCTGGTTATTATTCCAGTGAAAACCAGATGCTGCATTTTGCACTACGAGCGCATAACTCTCTCTAAAATCAAAAATAATGACAAAGTCATTTGGTTTCTGTGTTTCTTTCAATATTTTAAGAAATTTGACTTGTTCATAGGAATAAATGAGTGAGCTAAAAGAACTTTTAGTTTACTACAAAAGTTTTCAGCAAAATCAGTTTTGATATCCAATACTTTGTTACCGGGTAAAAGTACCCTGAATCGATAAGTCGCTGGATATCGATAATTATTCGAAGCAGCACCGGCGTGTCTTGAGCTTCGGGCCTGAAGAGAGAGTAGGAGGGGGTAGTTTTGGGTTATAATAGGTGAGCAATGCAAACCCATCTTGAAAAGATAGGCGTTAAACTGTCCATGTTCCGTTAATAGCCGAGTCAAAAAAAAGTCCGTTTCTCCATGCTTCCGAGAAAGCCAGACGTTTATGTCATTACCCTAGACGCGGTATCAACCAACAAACAACCCAATTTCCGTAAAGAAAAACCGAAAGACGACACTACATACACACTAGTATCGTCAATAAATAATCTACAAGCAGTAATACAGGGCATGTTTGAAAACTTGCAAAAGACTCTCTCTTCACCACCATCTTCCGCGCCTTGTACACGCTGTGGACGTTATGGACATACAGCTGACAAATGTTGCGCGAAAACCACCGACGAGATTCAGGCCAGAGCTGGCTTACCACCGTTGCCGAGAAATCCGGATCCAAAAAACGAGTAGGTACCCTGGTGAATCCCTCTACAGCAGCCAGTGCCAAAACCGTTGCAGTAGAGACAAATAGTACTACTGAATCAGCTAGTCAGACTCACGTATTATCTATTTTTCCAGCTAACACCTTGGTAGAGCCAATAATTGACAACTGTAAAGCTAGTACTTCCCAAACATCGGATTCTCTATTTGATCCTCCGCAATTAAACATCTCAGATTCGGAATATGAGGATTATGACGATTGTGACTACGAGTCAGACTCAGAATCGGAATTTCCCATTAACTCACCGAAGTTAAGAATCAAATCAGACCATGACGAAACACCCGACTGTCTTATGCAAATACACGGTCCCAATCATCAAAATCGGACATATCTATCGCATACGCAGGCACCAATGCTCGTAAGTCGCATGATTACAGATATTACAATAGGACCTTTTAATATTGAAGCCATGTTAGACAGCGGAAGCGAACGAAGTTACATTTCTGAGACCGCGTACAATCGAATCCAAGAAATGAACTTCAAGAACTCAGCCCAGACACCACCAGTACTATAGGAGTAACATTAGCCGACTCTGCTTCAATATATACCCGCGGAGGCGCGCCATTCAAAGTAGAACTCGACGGAAAAACGATCTTAACCTGGTTAAGCATACTGCCCGGTCTATCAACCCCAATTACACTTGGTTTAGATTTTTGGCAATCTGCAGATGTTCTTGTAGAATCAAAAATTGCTACTTGGTATTTAGGCGGTAATTCTATCAAACACCAATTTCGTTGCCGTACAAATAAAACCAAACCTATGTCATTGAATGCCCTATCTTGATCAGAACGATCTGAATTCAGTAACTTTCTCGAGACAGAATTTAATAAAAATAAATCGCCCACGTTAGGAGTTACTAACCTAGTAAAACATCGTATCGAAGTAACTGACAAAACCCCAGTACAGTGTAAACCATACAGACGCAGTCAGCCAGTAATGAAAGCATTACATGAAAAAGTTGACCAATTACTCGAAAAAGGGTATATTCGACCTTCGAATAGTAGCTGGGCTTGCTTACCAGTTATGGTCGCGAAGAAAAATAATACCTGGCGCATGTGTATCGACTATCGTCCTTTAAATAAAAAGACCAAACAATCAGCGTACCCATTACCAATCATGCACCGAATTTTATCTAGCCTTCGAGGCGCAAAAATTATTTCTACCATTGATCGCAGCGACGCTTTCCATCAAGTATTAGTTGAAGAGAGTAGTCGACACTATACAGCATTTTGTGTCGATGGTCGTGGCCAATTCGAATGGATTCGTATGCCATTCGGGCTTGTTAACGCCCCTAGTACTTATCAAGCTCTCACTGACCAAGTCCTCCGAATCGTAATGCAAATCCTTTGGAAAAAGGCTCGGAAATATTTACCCAGCGCGCAAGAAAAAATTTTTGCCTACTTAGATGATTGGATTATTATCAGCAATACTCGAGAGGAACACAAGACTTATCTACAAGCTGTTTTTGAAGCTTTTCGAATCGCGGGCCTCAAAATGAACGAAGAAAAAAGTCAATTCGGACGTTCCGAAGTTAAATTTCTAAGTTTCATAATTAATAAAGAAGGCATGAGTCCGGACCCAGCGCGAAACGAACCAATAGCCGAATATCCGCGACCTACTAACCGCAAGAAACTTCGTAGATTTAACGGTCTTGTAAATTGGTACCACAAACACCTTAAAAATATTGCACAAGTCCAAGGTCCCTTAAATAAATTAACAAGCACTCGTGTAGATTGGAAATGGACTGACGTAGAAGAAAAAGCATTTGTTGAGACTAAGAAATCTCCATTACACGCAGCCACGTTAGCTCTGCCTGAGCCAGATCGCCCTTATCGCTTATACACTGACGCGAGTAACATCGGACTAGGCGCGATTCTTACTCAGTACGACTTTAAAGAGGATCGAGAAAATTTAATTATGTGTCTGAGCAGACCCCTGAATAAAGGTGAAATTAATTACACGACGACAGAAAAGGAATGCCTCGCGGTAGTTTGGGCCTTACGGAAATTACGTTGATACGTAGAAGGTCTTCCACTCACAGTTTATACCGACCACTCTGCGTTAAAATGGCTCTATAATTTAAAAGATCCAGCAGGTCGTTTAGCTAGGTGGGCTATTGACTTATCAGCATACAAGTTAGATATCATCCATTACAGAGGAACCCAAAATGAAGCTCCAGACGCTTTATCACGCCTCTATGAAGATCCTGGACTAACAGAACTCTCATCGATCCAAAATCGTAGCATTACTGAGCCAGAAATTTCATGGTACAACGAAAAAGTCCGAGTAGTCCAAAAATTCCCGGAAAAATACCCCGAATGGAAATACGAAGACAAAAGACTATATTATTACCGCCCGACAGCAGTCAAGGAAATTCATTACTGCGTGGAAAATCGTTCTCACAGAACCTGACATCAGGCCTCAACTCGAGAAAGCCCATTGCAATGTTCAATCGGGACATCTAGGCATCGATAAAACTTACTGGCGCATCCGCGAGACCCATTACTGGCCTCATTGAATTTGCCGATGGCGTCCTATATGTCTGCCATTTTTTGTCGGAACATCTGAATTCCTTTATTTGGTGAAAGGTAGACGCTCATAAAGTGGGTCGTGGGGGTTTTAATCCAGACAAATCCTGATCCACTTCTGCTGTTGTCGACGGTGATGTTCTTAGTGTTAGCAATCCAGACTGCTGCTGTGCTGGATTTATCAGCGACCCATGCTTTATCTTCGATGTTGAGATGTTGCTCGGAGATAAGGCAGATGTCAATTTTGTCTTCGAAGATACGTTGGCGCAGTAGATATTGCTCCAAAGCACACCTTCAGGTTTCCTTGTAATAAGCGCGTCATTTCTGCTTTTTCGTGACTTCGGCAAGTGTGATGCGGAATACCTTACAAGTCCTGGAGCCGGCTATATGACATAAGCTATCTTAAGCGTCTTTGTCCGATGTACATAGGAACCATTTTGACTTCTCCGTACAGTTTACGGACTTGTTGTTCTCTCCGCCACATTTATAGCAACACTTGCTTCTGTCCATTGGCGACTGTGGAACGGTGGCAGTCGTTGCAGCGTTAATCCTTCCTCGGTGAGTTTGAATATAGACGGGAGCAAAAGGTCCTTCACTTTTTTGAGGAACTTTCATTGGCTGTCCATCTTCTTCCATCTGAGCTGTTTTCGTGCTCCCTGTAGAATTCTTAAATTGCGGAGCCATGGGGTCCACTCCGCTGTTCGAATAACGGTCGTTTGATGACGACGAGTTCAGGCCCGTTTGCAGGCCTTCTCTCGCCGTCACTGAGGTATTCAACCCCTGTACTGTAAGCAATGCTTGAAAGTTCTGTGATATTTCCATATTGTTGTATGTATGTATGTATGTGTGTATGTTTTTTTTTTTGTATGTTTGTATGTTTGTATGTTTGTAACCGACTTCTTTGGACGCGATTTTAACCCAATTTAAACGGCCAGATTTCGTTCAAACTTTGTAGATTTATCGAGGACCGGTGACAATACACTAATTTGATAAAATTATTCCATTTTTTGATTTGCAAAA
>JZSA01006383.1:0-74643 GCA_000956155.1 Cotesia vestalis | reverse complement strand
TGAGTGTGTGTGTGTGTTTTTTTTTATTATAGAGGAGGTAAAATACATTTACGTATGCCAGGACTTGATGTTGGTGCCAGGACTAGGTGTTGGTGCCTGGGTATGTCGGGCTCAGAAGTCAATATTATTTTGCAACAATACCGACTAAACATTCTCCTCTCTCCTTTCCCCATAGATGTAACAGGGAAGACTGGAACGGGACCGCGTTAGCATTACTTCAACCCAGTCCATGTTGTGTCTTATGACACCTACTTCTTGTTTCTCCTGGTTTTTAATCCCTTTTTGCAATTTTTTCTCTTAAAAGGCGCTGCGCGTAGGCTGCAACAGCTAATAGGTCGATGGGCATAGCTCCTGCAATGACCAATACAGCCGCTTCGGAAACTGTGCGGTAGGCTCAGATAACCCTGAAGGCGAAGGCTACCAGTCCATGCTTCTCTCGCTGTCCCTACGACTTTTTGGATCGCGCCGACTGTTGAACGTCCTCTCCGGAAGCCATGTTGGTTTGCAGCAAAGCCTCCAGCAAGATCAATGTCGTTTTGTAATCTTCCCTGTATAAGCTTTTCGAGCAATTTCCCAATAATGTCCAGCATGCAAAGGGGTCTGAACGACGAGGGTGATACAGGGCCACCTTTGCCTTTATCTAGCAGAACCAATCTCTGCCGCTTCCAGACCGTGGGAAACGTGCCAGTTGCCAAGCATGCGTTGTAGGTGTTTAGGAGTATGTGTGGATATTCCAGGGCTACAGTCTTAATCACCGATGTTGGGATGCCATCAGGACCGGGTGCCTTTCCTGTCTTGAGGGTCTTCGCTGCATCCTGTAACTCCTTGGTTGTGAAAAGTGTTACACTGTTTTTCACATAATGTCTTTTTTCTCTTGGTTGGTGTTTGGGAAATAGCTCCGCTATGATGCTGCTCATTAAAGCAGGTGTTTTCGGCGCTTCTGGTGAAGCCTTTCCAAGTCGTTTGGTGACAATTTGGTAGGCTTTACCCAAGATGTCTTCATTAAGGTCATTACAGATCTCTTGCCACAATTTCGCTTTGCTTGCTTTGATTGCCCGGTTGAGGTTCTTTTTGGCCTGCTTATACTCGCTCAAAAGTAGATCTTGATTAGGGGAGCGTTTCGCAGCTCTCGTTGCTAGCCGACGTAGCTTGTGGCATTTTTTCCGGAGTTCTGCTATATCTGTTGACCACCAATACGCCGGCCTGTGGAAACTCTGATTTTTCAGCCGCGGTATAGAGGCGTCACATGCGGCAGCAACTTCCTTCATCGTATTTAGCACTGCCTCTTCCATCTCGCTGCAGGTATCCGGAGTCAGGTTGTTCTGGAGAGTGGACCAGCTTCGTGCAAGTGAAGCTTGCAGTGCTTCTGGATCTAGCCTCTTGGTATTCCACTTCCGCTTAGAAACGTCGCGTTGTGAAACCGGAGCAGGTGCCAATCCAACGTTGAATGTCATAGTGCTCCCGGTGTTTAGAGGTATGAGGTCAAGTCTAGCCACGACCTCAGCGACCTCGTTGCCCCTGGTGACGGAGAAAGCGGCGCCCCACTCAGCCGATTTAGCGTTGAAGTCTCTGGCTACGATGACTTCGCCGTCGAACTTAGTGACCGCATCTTCTATATATGCCAGTTTCTGTCGGAACACACTAATTCCTTCGTTAGGTGAGAGATAGACGCTCATGAAGTAGGTTGTGGGGGTTTGAATCCAGACAAAACCTGCTCCACTTCCGCAGTTGCTGACGGTAACGTTCTTTCTGTTCACAATCCAAATTGCTGGGGGATCGCGTTTATTATTTAAATAAAAAATTAAGTAAAAAAGTTGATGGCTATAGCGCGAAATTAGCACCTAAATATGCAGGACCCGCAGTAGTTACTGATATCATAAGTCCGATGGTCGTGAAATTATCAGGTTTAAATGGCAATGGCCTTGGCACACATTATTTAAATGATCTGAAAATTCCACGAAGGTCTAATAGACAAATTTCATTGCAGAAAGAAACTACTGAGAGTACTACAATGTCATCTATCACCAGCAGCGAGTCGAACGCTAGTTCGCATGCGAGTTTAGAATCGTTGATTCTCGACCCGTTGACCGAAACTTTAGCTTCCGACACTATTTCACCTCATCAAAGCGATATTGTATCATCACTATCACCTGAACCGATAGCTGTAACCCCTGCATCGTCACCGACCATGGCTAAGCCTAGCCTGACTCCAGAGGAAGCTGCCCAGCTCACCTTCGGCCGTTTTCCCAGACCTCTCGCAGTTCAGCCCGGCACGGTTACCATAGTTACTGCAGTAACTACTCCAGCAGCAACTACATTGACACCAGCGGTCAGCAATTTGATTACAGATCCAGCCAATACTGCTAACCAGCCAGAGAACATCCCGATGTCGCCCATGGCGGCATCCACAAGCAGCAAAGCAGCTACAGAGCAGCCATCAGTCACTGACGCGAGTCAACAAACAGTTGCCTCGGCATTTATGAGCCGACTAGACTCTAGCTCAGCCAGCAACTAGACTCACCAACGAACGACCTTCCTGAGTCAATGACATAATTGATGGCATCGAGCATTTGCGCATGCAGCTGCAAAGAAACACCCGTGACATCCAGTCTCTACAACGTGATGTCACCAATTTATCTTGGACAACCAATCAGCAACGTCGGAACCTTCGTGATGTAGCTGAGGAAGTCGTCACCGTCAACCACCGACTCGAAGCGATGAAACCCTCCATCAAGCAGCTAGGTGATGACCTCCGCCAAAAAGTACATCAGGAAGGACCTCTAACCTTCCAAGTCACTGAGGAGCAGACCATCAGGACTGTCTACAACATCGGGACTACGCCAACTAACAAGGCGGTGGTTCCAGTCCTAGCCAGCCAGCCAGCGACAGCATGCGGACCAAATGCTGGACTGAAACCTCACACATCGACATCTAGGCCTATCCGAGAGGATTCTCAATTCCCTCCATCTCCATTACTGGCTCACAGAGCGGCTCGAGGAGAGCTCACCCAGGAGCAATCTAACCTCCTCCACGCAACAGGAGCTATCAAGAAGAATACACCGGCTAAAACAGTAATGGTAACGTACGCTCATTCGTTACCGTACTCCCAGACTACGCCAGCACCTGAGTACAGTGCACCAATATCACCAGAGGCTGCATACCAGCAGTTCCTGACTGACACTGACTCAGCAACTCCATCAACAGCTACTACGGACGCTAACCAGGTATGCGTCCACAATGGAATCCGCTTCATGGACTATAAGACATTCTGTAAAGCAATCCGCAGCACTTGTGCTGCCGTTCGGCCAAGGATTCGCCACCAAGAGCTCCAGGAATCTTGGACCCAGACAGTGACTACCCAGGCTCAGTCACTGTTCTTTTCTACAGAATGTCAGAACTATCGGCAACGAACACACAAGATTGCCGAATGCCGTCTACCGTGGAGGCCAGACATGTCACGTCTGCTATCAGGACCAAGTGACAACGGAAACGTGTTTCCGCCCTCATGAAAAAGAATTGAAAGACCACTTCCGTGGACGCTGTTCAGGATGCAGAGTAGCTAACCGATTTTTCGATCCCATGTGCCGAGCTTGTAACAAGCGTTGACCCAAGTACAAGGACTGGATCAGCACCGAGTACACCCAAGAGGACATGAGACTGAATAAAATTCAAATAACTACTCATATTAATGTCTATGTAGCGCTACATCATTCATGTCATCTAATATATTATCTGCCAGTTTAATTTGATTCATTTACAGCTGCAGTCCCATTAAAAAACGAAAAGGAATTAAAAAAAAAATCAACCGAAGATAATTAATTAATAATTATAAAGTTTTTCATTCATTTTTTTTTGTTCAATAGATCGAAGTCTAGACCGGAGTTTCGACATTTGCTCAAGAAATTTACCACTAATAAATTCTTTAATTATTTAGAGGTGATCACTCACTAAGTCTTTAAAAATAACTTCAAAATTTTAATTAACAATTTTTTTCTTTACAGGAGATGACTCACCAGTCCATCAACACATCCATTCCTCAGGTGGCTACTCACCAACTCGAAATCCTTCAAACTCCATACTTTCTCACTCACTACTACTAGGTGAGCACTCACCAAATCATCATACCACTACTAGGTGATTACTCACCAAATCATCATACCACTATAGGTGACTACTCACCAAATCAAACTTCTCACACTATCACTTCATTAAACTATCCTTCCTAGGTGATTACTCACCCCTAACTCCTATCATCCTATCACTCCTATACCTGGTAACGATTCACCGATTCTTTCAAAGAGCTAGCTAGGTCCAAAAATTGACAGGGTAGTCTTGGCTTGGCAGGGAGGATTGAGGTAGGTCTGAGACTCTAGTTGTGTGAGTGTAGAAGTGAATGTGGAGGATATGTGTGTCTGAAAGTATCGTGCAGGTGAGTTGAGCGCATGTAGCAGGTGGTATAAATGTAGTAGGGGTACGGTGAGAGGCAGTCTAGTCTGAGTCGGGGATAAGTAAGGATGGTTTTGTAGAGGAGTCTCGCTTGAGTAGCGAAAGAGTAAGGATCGTGTGTGGAAATCCGGTTTAGGACCGGATTAATTATTAAAAGAGTCTTGTGGAAGTCCTCATGGAGGACGGACGTACCGTAGCTGCGAGGCAGCGTTAAATGTGTATCGATAAAGGGAGTCGATTGCGAGCTCTCGTTGAGTGAGCATCGCTTGAGAGTCAGGTGAGTCTCTCGTACCGAAGCTGGCGTGCCTCACGCATGCTGTTACCGCAGACCTATGGCCCAGGCCATGGTCTTTGTTTCGTGTCGTTTAGGACTGCTTCCGCGATATTTAATATATCGAATTAAATTTATTTTCCGATTATTAAGATTGAGGATTAGTTTGGAGGTACCGATTTGTGTACTAGTTATCGTTTAGTCCCGTTTGGTGTGAAAAGTAATTCCTCTGAGAGACCGAATCACGACCCTCTCTCCATAACCAGCATAACTGAGCAACACCGAGGTATTCCGTTACCGTCAAGGCCTATCTTGGTTTCTCTAGGAACATAAAATTTAAGATTATCGTATCCCGGTTGCCGATACCGGTGAAACAAAAGTCGGCTGGCGCCTGTCGGGGTTCCTGGAGGATCGAGAGATGGCTGAGATGGACGAAGTGTAACGTAGTAAATTATAGTTGTTTGAGATCTACCGATTGGGAATAGATTAAAAATTAATTTACCGTTACACATTTCAAGGAGAACGCCTCCGTGTTTCGTCTTTTTTTTAGACTTAATGTCTACGCCCGGCTCGACAGGGCTTACCTTGGCCTTGAATTCCTTCAGGAGATCGGCGTATGTTCGCCCTTCAGCTGGTTGGACAAGTATAGCTTTAGTTCTTGTCCTCTTCCTTCTCGGTTTCTTGGAGCCACTATTGCGTGGCTGGTTTTGGTCTGTAGCAGATTGAGCTGCTGGCTCCTGTTCTCTTTCCTTCTTTTTCTTTTGCCAAGTCACACCCGTATGTATGTATGTATGTATGTATGTATGTATGTATGTATGTATGTATGTACGTATGTAAAATAATAGGTAGTCCCGTGACGTCACAAGACGACACGAGGAGGGGAAAACGGTCACAAAACCCAATACTTGAGCGGTGATCGACACCTCGATCTATCCCCCGGTGTAGACCACCACGCTAGATTCTTAAGTCAATTTTACCACTATACTACTATTACCACTAATAGGTGATTACTCACCAAAATCATTAAAATCTATCAAATCTACTATTTAATCAATAATTTTATATAATTATTACTACTATTATTTTGTGTTAAACAAGTATCATTGCGTGTATTATCAATAATTCATTATCGATTACCTCGAATATGAATAAAATATTCATACAACTAATCTATTGTATTTCGTTACCGAATATAATAAATCTATTCAAAGTGTTGGTGTAGTGAAATAAAATTAAGTTCGTCATAATTTTATCACCAATCAATCTTCTCTTATCAAGGACGATATCTATCATGCGTAATTTCATACAACTAATTACAACACCAATCAAGGAGGGACCATCTTTGCAGTAAGATTTGTAAGTAATTAAAACAAGTTAACTGGCACACGGGGGAACTTCTGTCCTGAAAATTAATTTGTAACAGTGTTACCTGTTCAGGTTGGCCCCTAATCAATTGAAGAATTAAACTAACAGAATTAAAAAACAATATAATTATCAGGGCGCCACCAGGATTTTTAATCGCGGTTCCTGGAACCGGTCCAGAGCTGAGAAAATCTTATCTTAGGGTAGAGAGAGTGGAGGAAGGTTGCTGCTGAATAATTAATGATTAATTAACAAGATCGAATATATTATCTGCCAGTTTAATTTGATTCATTTACAGCTGCAGTCCCATTAAAAAACGAAAAGGAATTAAAAAAAAAATCAACCGAAGATAATTAATTAATAATTATAAAGTTTTTCATTCATTTTTTTTTGTTCAATAGATCGAAGTCTAGACCGGAGTTTCGACATTTGCTCAAGAAATTTACCACTAATAAATTCTTTAATTATTTAGAGGTGATCACTCACTAAGTCTTTAAAAATAACTTCAAAATTTTAATTAACAATTTTTTTCTTTACAGGAGATGACTCACCAGTCCATCAACACATCCATTCCTCAGGTGGCTACTCACCAACTCGAAATCCTTCAAACTCCATACTTTCTCACTCACTACTACTAGGTGAGCACTCACCAAATCATCATACCACTACTAGGTGATTACTCACCAAATCATCATACCACTATAGGTGACTACTCACCAAATCAAACTTCTCACACTATCACTTCATTAAACTATCCTTCCTAGGTGATTACTCACCCCTAACTCCTATCATCCTATCACTCCTATACCTGGTAACGATTCACCGATTCTTTCAAAGAGCTAGCTAGGTCCAAAAATTGACAGGGTAGTCTTGGCTTGGCAGGGAGGATTGAAACACTACAAAATGTCCCGACTTTATCAGCCTGGCGAACTACCACCCGAAATTTTCGTTACCTACACTAGCTAAAATAATAGGTAGTCCCGTGACGTCACAAGACGACACGAGGAGGGGGAAACGGTCTCAAAACCCGATACTTGAGCGGTGATCGACACTTCGATCTATCCCCCGGTGTAGACCACCACGCTAGATTCTTAAGTCAATTTTACCACTATACTACTATTACCACTGATAGGTGATTACTCACCAAAATCATTAAAATCTATCAAATCTACTATTTAATCAATAATTTTATATAATTATTACTACTATTATTTTGTGTTAAACAAGTATCATTGCGTTTATTATCAATAATTCATTATCGATAACCTCGAATATTAATAAAATATTCATACAACTAATCTATTGTATTTCGTTACCGAAAATAATAAATCTATTCAAAGTGTTGGTTTAGTGAAATAAAATTAAGTTTGTCATAATTTTATCACCAATCAATCTTCTCTTATCAACCACGATATCTATCCTGCGTAATTTCATACAACTAATTACAACACCAATCAAGGAGGGACCATCTTTGCAGTAAGATTTGTAAGTAATTAAAACAAGTTAACTGGCACACGTGGGAACTTCTGTCCTGAAAATTAATTAATCAATCTATTAAAAACAAAGACAATCATTAATACACGGGAGCGGAATATTCCAGGGCAGTGGACTAAAATTATAACGAAATCTAGGCGATTATTTCTTATCCGCAAGGTTTAATGGCCTAGATCATTAAATTTTTCAAATAAGCAAAAATTTAGTGTTTCAGTAGATTTAGAAAAAGCCTATGAGACAATGTGGAGACATAGAGTTATTTTGATTTTAATAAAACTAGGAATCGACGGCAACATAATAGCATTCATAATCAATTTTCTTGACTACAGAATGTTTAAAATAAAAATCGGAGGATATATCTCCAAACAATATCAATTCAAAAACAGCGTCACCTGAGGAGCGATTCTCGCAGTCACACTGTTTCTTATAGCGATCAATGAAGTCATTGAGACAATTAAACCACCCACAACCACCGCGTGGTTCGCAGACGATGGAACCATTTTATGTGTAGGAAAAAATATAAATACCTGTGCTGAAATCATCCAAGATACCTTAACAGAGATAAAAAAATGGTGTTATAGTTCAGGATTCAAAATTTCACAAAATAAAACTGTTTTCATGAAATGTTTCAGGTCATACAATGCTAACGAAGCTCACCCGCGAATTCTACTGAATGATCTCCCAATACGTCAAGCTCCCAATACTAGGAATGATATTTGACCCTAAACTCAGATGAAACCTACACATTAACGAAATAAAAAACGAATGCAAAAGAAGAATGAACATAATTAAAAACTTAGCATCAAAAAAATCGGGAGCTGACAGGACAAATGCCTACAAAACAATTATTAGATCGAAACTTGACTATGGCTCTATAATTTACGCATCAGCAAAAGAAAATCTGCGTAAACAACTTGACTCCATTTAAAATACATCTCTCCGACTGGCTATAGGTGCATTCAAATCAAATCCATTTTCAATAAAAATTTAAGATAATTTTATAATTTGTAAAAATTGACAAAAGTAGAAATATTCGAATTCTTGCTAGAACATTCGCTAGCTCGGTTGCATGTGACCTTGGGTATTGGAATTTACTGCGACACAAATTGTACTGACGCTCGACCAAAAATTCCACGAATAAAACGCTTGACGATTATTTTTCAAACGGCAAAATTAATCACTTTACTCGGGTTAATTATTATAAAAATTATAACAATATTAAGTAAATTTTTCAGATGTTAATAATTTTTAATTGATTGATTTTTAAGTTGTTAAATTTTCCCGCAAGGTCAATTGAGTGACTCTCGGGTATAAACCCCCATGAAAATCACTCAATCCAAACTAACAAATGTTTATTCTGATTAATTAAATAATCGTCGATCAAACGATCCAATTAATAATTAATTAGGAGAAGTAACTGGGTATTGGGTAAACCGCGGTCCACTTCTTTCCCACAGAGTAATAATTGATACCTTGAAGATTTAACCTCTATATGCACCAGATAACTTGTTCATTTAGCTTTAACTCGTTTGTTTAAAAACCTCGATATGCGCATTTTTCGCTGAGATATCGGTGTTTGAATGGAAAGAGATCGTTTTGTCTTTGATTTTCAATACTCAGTATCTCAGCAACTATTGATCGTACAGATAATTCAAGGTAGGTTTTAAAAACTTAAATAAATTTTCTACAAGAATTAGCTATTGATTTTTTTAAGAAAACTTTTTTCTCAATCATTCCATGAATTTAAAAAAGCAACAAAAAAGGGCTTTTAATCAAAAATATCGCGGGCTAAATAATCAAAAAAGTTCGTAGGCTGAAAAAATACCAAAAAAATTTAGAAAATTTTTTTCTCGGTAGTTTTTTTTAAGTTTACTTGAAAAAAAATTTCTACAAAAATTTTTGGAACCAGATCAGAAAATTAGATACTGAGAACTGCAATTTACTTTTTTTTGTTTGCTGTACGACAATTTTTTTACAAGTTACAGTCTGTTGAAAATCCCCCAAGTCTTTGAATTTGTTTCTTGCTCCCTTAATATTTGTGAGAGAAGTATGATTACAATTACACGTGTTCGCAAGACGATTAACTACTAAAATATTATTTTTGTGTAAGAAATATGCAAAAATAAGTTATACAAATTGACAATCGTATCATAAATAAAGTTCATTGTACGAAAAGAAAGGTTATATCAGCCAAATAAATTTTAAGAAAATCTGAGTTTTTTCGAACGTGAAATAATTTTTTTGGCCCAAAAAAATTTGACTTAAATCAGAATATTTCAGTTTTCTTAAATATTTTCTTCAGTTGAGAAAATTGATTCTTCAACAAAGAAATATTTCTTTTCTTTTCGTAAGACTTAAAAATTCATCCAATAAAATAATTTATATAAGTATTTATTAGAACAGTAACATATTATTAGCACACTACAAACTAGTTATTTTGACTTATTTATTGAATTATTGTTAATGAATACGTACCTATCGCATCTATTTCCATTATTTCTTCATGTTTTTTAACTGAGATATTATCATTATTTTCTTGCAGATTTGAAGACATTGAAAGTTGAAAAGCAATGTTATTCTTTTTATCAAAACCTTTCAAACTATTCTTCCAAGCGATGTCAAATAACTGTTCGAGTTTTTTTTCAAAGCTATTTTCTCTTTGTTTTTGAACACGTGATTTTTTTTCCGATTGCACAGTAAATATTTCCACTTTTTGAAAATACTGATTATTTTCTCTACAATGTTGCAAAAACCGGAAGTTAGAATCTGTAAATTATTCCAGCAGTCTTGAACGATACTAGCAGTTTTTGAAGCACTATCATAAATTTTTAATTTGAGAACTTTATGTTGATAAAAAAATAACGATAAAACTTCTTTGAGAGTCGGAAGTTTACGGTTATTAATTTTCTCAATGGAAACACTAATTAAAGAAGTTTTTTCCAATGACATATTGGCACTATTTTTATCAAATCGAATTTAAACGTAACAAAGTAACGGACTGTAACAATTTACAAACACAGAATTAACTGAATACTTAGTTTGTAACACTGTAATAAAAGTTAAAGTGATTTTTACGACGGAACAATAACATAAAATGAATAAATTCAAACAATCAATTACTATTGAACAATATAAAGAGATAAAGAAGAAAATTATATGCAAAATAATAAAAAAATACGCAAGGAAAACTCAAATTTGCGTAGACAACGTTTAAGTTACTTTGCACAATTAAGAATGGAATCAAAGTAATTATACATAGAGAGTATTTCCTTTGTTGAACAATGCAATGATAGAAATAAGGTGGTGGGAGTAAAGAAAGGCTATGTTTTCAGCTTCGGTAACAGATAAGGGAGAAGCTCACGATACCTTCCAGCGCTATAACGTGAAACAATCGAGGTCATTTTCCGATCAAAGAAAATCAAAGTAATTTTACACGGATAGTATTCCTTTTTTTGAACAGTGCAATGATAAAAATAAGCTAGAGGGAGTAAAGATAGGCTATGTTTTCAGCTTCGGTAACAGATTAGGGGAAAGCTCACAATACCTCGCAGCGCTGTAACGTGAAAAATCAAGGTAATTTTCAGACGGTCGAATTTGCTAATGAACACTTACAAATGTAACGGTGGAGGGGGAGTACATTAAACTGCAACAGTATTGAGTTTAAAAATGACAAAACAATAAGAGAACTGAAAATGGAAATTTAAAAGTACAAGTTTATAGAAAAAAGTATATCCCTACACAAATAAATAACGTATGGTTAAGAAACCGAAATTTTTTATTATTAGAGTTACTTAAATTCAGTGAAAATGAATTCAGGGAGATAACCAATCGTTAAAAAGCAAAATAATACATTGATGAATTATGATTTAATGAAAAAAATTTAGTAGTGCATTAAAAAAAAGTTATTCTCGATATTTGAGTCATAAGTTTTTCAATCAATTGGAAAAAATCATGTGTAACGCGAAAAAAACGATAACTTACTTTTGAATTTAATTTCAACGTCGAATAACTTTGAAAGGAGTGAATTTAATGGAAAATGTTTAGAAACCTATTTTGTAGTGTTACGTTCTGTAAATTTAAGATTTTTCCAGTGGAACGTTTTTATATAATTTTAAACATCAGGTTGGCCTCTTTAGGAATTCGATAGACTCCAGGGGGGCCGTACAGCAAGGCTAATTAAATAATTTCCATATCGTGTAAAAGTAAGGATTGAGGCTGGTTAGCTGAATAAATAGTCCTTGGTTTATAACTAAAACCTATAAAATTTATTGATATAATAATGAAAACAAATGTATAATTCGAGGGAGCACGGAGCGGTGCTCTATAAAGATCCTTGATGGACTGCCTGCTCATTAAGCTACATAATTATACAATAATCATTTTGTCAGCCATTGTTGGTCTCAGGTTGCACCTTGAGAACGTGGTCGAGGCCCGAGTCTCATGCTGAATTGCATGTTTAGACTACCCGCAAGCTTCTTATCTTAGCGATTTCCGTTGCATAGCTAGCAATGAAATCTCTTTTCGAACTTCTGAGAATATTTAGCCCATATTAATTTTTAATTTTGGCGAGAACGTAACAGTAGAGTATCAAATTTCCTTTAAAAATAAGTATTTTTAACCGTGAAAAAATTAATATTTCTGGGAGTTTCAAAAATTCAATAAAAAAATTAGGAAAACGGTTGACCCTACAGGCCATCCCTGCAACTTCCCGCTAATGGTTTCATACTTAAGCGCTCAAAATTGCACTTATTACGTTTTTGAGCTCTTCGAGCTCAAAAATATAATTTCCGTGTCATTTTGAGCTCTCCGAGCTCAAAGAGATAGCTTTTCTAGGCTTTTGCGCTCAAAAGTCTGCTAGAGATTTAATAAAACACTATTTTTGAATTTTCAAATCGCAATAACTTTTGACTGAATGCACCGATTCCCACGTTCTTGGCGGCGATCGACGCGGTTTTTAAGGCCCCATTAAGAACCTTTAAGTTCGAATTGATCGATCTGGGAATTTCGAAGTAATTCCGAAAAAACACTTTTTTTGGTTTTCTTTCGACAACGATAACTCACGCACGAATCAACCGATTTTGATTTTCAAAACGGCATCCGATGTGGTTTTTCAAGGTTGAGAGCTGATTAGATTTTGAAATCGATCGGTAAAGCCGTTTGAAAGTTAATCCAAAAAAACACTTTTTTGGAATTTTTTTCGACAACGATAACTCACGAACGAATCAACCGATTTTGACCGGACCGGCAGCGGTCGACGTGGTTTTTCAAGGTTAAGAGCTGATTAGATTTTGGAATTGATCGCTAGAGCCGTTAAAAAGTTATCTTAAAAAAAACCACATTTAAAAAATTATTTTTTCTTATTTTTTCATGGTTTTTTTAAGATTTCTTGAAATCTAATGGTTCGAATCAGCTGAAATTTTCAGGAAATCTAAGTTTGATGAAACTCTTCGGAACCCCGTTCAGTTCATTCGAATCGGTCAAGCCGTTCAAAAGTTATAAAAGGTTTACATACTTACACACGCACACACACACACACACACACACACAGTGACAGACACAGTGACACCCTCTTAGGAATAGTCAGGGAAGCTTCCTATGACCTCAAAACGTCGAGATCTGATGAAAACTCGATTTTTTCAAGACGGGGTAAAACCAATAACTTCCCGATTTTTTGAAAATCATTGATTTTCTTAGCGGGAAGTTAAAAAAAATAAAATCTGACTGTGTATTTGTATATCTATATTTATATATAATATCTATGTATAATATTGTATATCTATGTATATATACAATATGAAGACAATATGAAGACTAGCCTTAAGCCGTGTGTAAGAAATTGAGATTGGCGCATGCGGTATGTAACTTTCTTGACCACATTCTCTCTCTGTACTTGACTCTTTTAAACAGGCCTTATGGACAAGGACGAGTCAAGTGAAGAAAGAGGTCCTGGACGGGCGAGTCAAATACATAGTAATTCTACTGTACTTTACCCGATCCAGGCGCCGGTCTTACGCCTTAAACTACTTGGCTACACCGGCTGGTCAATATAATAAATATAATTTGTTAATATAATTTTTGTTAAATTATTTGCAATCAAATGATATTCATCAAGTTGTCATCGTACCAACAAAAAACAATAACTTCCTGATTTTCGAAAATTTTCAATTTTCTTAGCGGGAAGTTGAAAAAAAATAAAGCTATTCGATGCTTTTGAGCTCTTAGAGCTCAAAAGTCTAATAAAAGTTTAAAAAATACGATTTTTTTAATTTTCAAACTTCTATAACTTTTGAATAAATCAACCAATTTTTATGCGGTTGGCGGCAATCGACGCAAATTTTTGAGCTTTATAAAAAATGTAGAACAGAAAAAATTCAGGTAATAACCCTAATAATTCAGCTTCGACTACCTCGTCAATTATAGGGAAATTTAAATGCTCCATTGCGTATGCACTTAGCGACTGGAATGATGAAAAATTTATTTGGAAAAAGGTAAAGACCTAAAATAGTGGCTCCGCCTCTACTCCATGCCAAGACAAAATTACTACCTACCCACACGTCAACCTACAAGAACCTCCTAGGGTGTCTTCTTTATCATCACTTTCTATCATAAAAATGGAGGCTAAGTCGTTAGAATCTGTATCAAACGGGTATCGATTTACCCAAAAATTTATACTTGCACATATTAAAAAAGCGAATAAAATTCGCAAAACATTAAATGTGGACCGTGTGTATATATACGACGCAAATGGCTTCTTCAAAGATTCAGCATCATGTGTACTTGATAATATTACATTTTTGCGACGAAACGATGGATTTTATTCCGTGGCAGTGTTAAATAACGAACTTCAAGAAGTTTTCAAAATCTCGCATGATTTCTTTGCTTTCATTGATAATAAAGCAGAAATTGCGTCTGATGACCTAGGACTTTATGTTTAATATATAAGTACATAATATACTAATTGTATTATTAATCGTATTACTAATTTTATTGTTCATAATAATTGTACCAACATTATTAATTGTACTACTATTTTTATAAATAAGAAGAAATATGGTAAATAAAGAAAAAAAAATGAACTATTTTACTTGTTTTCATTTTAAAAATAAACCATATCTTTAAAAATAAATAGAAAATCATGCAATCCTACATCTTTTTCCCATTAACCCCTAGGCCAAGATAACGAGAAACAGGTCCCAAACATCAACCTACATTCAGCTATCCTTAGCATCTTAATTACCCCCTGCCATGACAACACTTCTGTAAACATTTTCCACAAGTCAATTAACAACTGTCAATCAAAAGGCCCAGACACCCTGCACTCTCAAGGGACCCCTCACCGCGGGGAGCGGAAAAGGTCTGGCGCCAGTGGCCGAGGAGTGGGGGTTTGTTGTGTCTCCCCAGTTATGCCCCATACTACTTCTGTTTCATCCAATTTTTCTCGCGAACATCTAGGTTCAAACTCATCTTCAAAAACGATTTTACCGATACGCCCTTGACGCCATCCCTCTATAAGTTTATCCAATAGTTCTTCTTTCTTCTTATATGTTTCACCTGTTGATAAACTACCGATTTCAATCAAATCATTAGCGCGTTCACTTAAAGCTTTCCGTCTCTGCGATACTGTTTTAATACTTCTTACAGGTATTTTGCTAATTATGGTGCTGTCCAAGCTCGAAGTTTCGTGTTCACTAGTAATAGGTTTGTTGCAGGTCCCAATTTGCATTTATAGGTAATATTTTTGTATTGAAATTTAGTAATGATTTTTTGTTTCTCTGCATTGTTTGCATTCATACGTTTTAAATTAGAAAGATATAAACGATCAGCACGTAACGTTGCATACGTGTCTTCTGTACTTTTACTCCAGTCTATGAAAAAACTCGACAGATCATCATAAGAATCAAATGATTCCCGAGATATGCTGAGTGTTTCCATTTTTAGTGGAAACTCAAATGAAAATAATTATCAAAAATTATCAACACATACGTGTTGGCGTCACTATTTTATTTTTCAAATGAATGAGATGTAAGTAGTGTATAGATGTATCTCTGACATATTTATTTCTTCGAGTAACAACGAGCACAAAAACTTATGATACGTAGTAGGTAAAAGAAAATCCTACCTGATATTTTCGGTAGAGGTCGCTGTACATAGAAGATTGCACGTAATTTACTGGGATTGAATTTTTAAAATTGTTACCTCTTGAGCTGCTTCTATTATCTTCTAAGCATGTAAATGTATATACTCTTACGAATTGCAACGTATGCGCTGATACATCGGTGGATCTACTATCTATAAGAACTTTACAAACCTATTTCAGAATTAAGACGATATTTTTACTTTAGACCGCGCAAAGGCGCCATTTTGCAGCGTCACTTCGGGACAATTGCGTCAAAAAGTTCATACTTTTTACACGCTTAATATTAGATTCACTTGTATGTATGTTTGTATGTTTGTATGTTTGCATGTTTGTAACCGACTTCTTTGGGCGCGATTTTGACGCACTTTAAACGGCCAGATTTCGTTCAAACTTTGTAGATTTATCGAGGACCGATGACAATACACTAATTTGATAAAATTATTCCATTTTTCAATTTGCAAAATGAAATTTTTGTTAATTTATATAATTTTTATCTATGGTCGATAAGGCAAGAATTTTAATTTTAATTTTTTTTAACAAATTTCTCTGTAATCGATAAAGCAGGAATTTTAATTTCCAGCCATTATTTTTAGTCGATTTATCTAATGTTAACAAATTTTCGAACACCAAAGAGAAAAAATAATAAGATTTTTTTTTAGAATTCAAAATTTTTATTGGAATAGAACACAAAAATACTTTTATTTAATAAATTTTTAAGAATATTAAAATAAACACATCAAATTTTAAATTCGTTTAAACACTTCAATTCTTCCCGAATTTTTTATTGTAACTTTTTTTAACTTTTAGCAATTTTTGTTTCCTTGGAGTAGTATTTATCACGTACAGCACAGCACATTTTACGAATAACTTTTTCGTACTTTGGTTTTATTAGTCTCGTCTTAGGATCGCAATTTTCAAAGACATAATCTAAAATAAAAGTGAGAAGTATCAATTGACTGTAATTTATTTACAGTTCGCTCTGTAGGCTGACTCGAAATTTACACTTCTTACAAAAATTAAGGGAGCAAGAAAAAAATCGAAATTTTTCTGAGATTTTCAATAGGCTGTAACTTGTCAAAAAAAAAGTCGTATAGCAAATAAAAAAAATTAGGAAAACGGTTGATCCTAAAGGCCATTCCTGTCATTTCCCCTTAATTCCAAACTTAAGCGCTCAAAATTGCACTGATTACGTTTTGAGTTCTTCGAGCTCAAATATATAATTTCCGTGTCATTTTGAGCTCTCCGAGCTTAAAAGTCTCATAGAAGTTTAATAAAACATTATTTTTTTAATTTTCAAATCGCAGTAACTTTTGAATAAATGAACGGATTTTCACGCGGTGGGCGGCATTCGACGCAGTTTATTAAGTCTCATAAAGTATCTTTAAGTTTTAATTGATTAAAAGTATAAAATACTCATCTGTTTGAGCTTGAAGAGCCTGAGATAGCACGAAAGTTATATTTTTGAGCTTCAAGGATAAAAAATATAGTTACCTCGTACTGCATTTAATACACGGATAGGAATTTTTTTCCTATCACCCCCTCCCTTAATTGTCATGTTCATTAAATTTTTCTCGCCAATTATTTTTCTCATCAAACTTCTCGCCATTTTACGAGGCTCAGAATAATAAAGATCTGTTAGTTGATGTAAATATGTGGAATTAATCCACACTTTAGATTTTGGAACCAATTCAACCTAAATAAACAAGATAATTTATTTTTAGTTTAATAAATTTTATGAAAAAAAAGATTGGTAAGACGGTTCACCCTTCAGGCCATCCCTGTAACTTTCCGATATTTCCATTCGTAAGCGCTCAAAATTTTAGTTATTGTACGGTTTTTCAGATCTCCAAGCTCGAAAGTATAAATTTTCCATTATTTTTAGCTCTCCAACCACAAAGACATATCTGTTCTTAGCATTTGAGTTTTTCAAGCACAAAAGGATGGAACACACACATACATACAGACAAAAGTACATCATCGCGAAAATAGTCAAAATCACTTCTTAGGACTTCAAAACGTCAAGATCTGATGAAAACTCAATTTTCAAAAAACGGGGTAAAACCTGTAACTTCCAAAACTTCGAAAATTTTCAATTTTCCTAGCAGGAAGTTGAAAAGGAAGTAGATGTTACAGCCCTTGTAGAAAAAAATCGAGTTTAATCTAGTAACTAGACAGTAACTTGGTAATTTGGCTAAAAACTGACCAGTTATTGGACTATTTCTACTTGGGAGGTCTCAATCTTGTAGTTGCTACAGATATAATCTCGTTGCAAGCGTTTTTTTTTTTTGTCATTATAGGAATTTTCTTTCTAGAGAAGAAGACTTTTCGTTGAAAAAAACGAATTTTTGTCGGTCAAATAAGCTTTTTATTCGGTAGGAAGATTACTTCAAGATAGTTGTCGTGCAAAAATAAATTATTATAGATTATATTTGAATGAAACATTTAAAAGTTACAGCAGTCTAAAATATTTCTGACAGAAAGTTTTTTTTAATAAACATCACACTTTTAAGTTCGAAAAACTCAAAATTAACATGACGTTTTTAAACATAGAAAGCTCAAAATGCACTAAAATACATATTTTGAGTTCGATAAACTCAAAACTTTTTTTTAAGTTTATGAGGTTTGAGATCAAAAATAATGAAACGTCCAGAAATGGCCTGCAGAATCATCTAATTTCTGTATGTTTAATGATATTTCGGTTATTTTTGTAGTTGAACGAAAGAGCCAAAATTTGTTTTAGCAAAAACATTTAAGACCATAAAATCAAAAAGTAGTTATGAAAAAATATAATTTATCAGAATTTCAAAATGTAAAAATCAATCGTCATCGCACAAAATTTTTATCTCATCGTTTATTTATACAATGCATTATGTAAATTATCAAATACTCTGAAATTTTGGTGATGATTCAATCATCGTGTTTTTATATAGTTGAAAGGGTAATAACTAACATGACAAAAAAAAACATTTTTTTATACTTTTTCAACTCAGCAATATTATCTATGAGACAAGGTGGTTTGAGTATTAAAAAATTTCAGTCCAAGTTATACCCTTCCAGTTTTGACACTTTTATTTCTATTATATGTTTATTAATAACCTGACGTCTACTGGCAACAGGATTTTTTGTTGATCTGCCGTTTCGTTGCTGTATCTCATATAAATATTCAATGTGACGTAAATAATCTCTACAAAAATTAATGTATTCAGCAGTAACTAGAAAAAATAAAAGAAATTATTAATTAATTATAGTTTACATTTATTTTTATGCATATTAAAACTTAAGCATTTTGTCGTAATTTAAAATTCAAGAATGAGACGATAATGGATGAGTCACGAAAGATAGTTAATACGATTAACAAATTTACAATTTAATTAGCAAATAATTATTTTTAAAGTAGTCAGAATTATTAAACTGGAGCAAAATCTCAGAAATAATACATACAAAAGCATGTGAATTCTCTATCAGACAGTAAGAATAGTTGCACATTATGATTTTTGTTATTTGTAATTAAATAAAATAATTTAATCTTTAAGAATCAATAAGATTACCAATGCTATTAAATACTTGAAAATTTAACTTTAGAAAAATACAGTGATAAATAATTAGCTTGATTAAAAATAAAAAAATCTTAAGCTGCAAATTTTTTTATAGAATTTAATTATCTCAAGTGAAAAGGGTAAGTTTTTGAGCCTAAGGTTTATTACTTGTTAACAAAATTCTCTCTTGAAATCAAAATACCCAGTCTTTAAATAAATTTTTCTTTCTGTGGGATTTTTTTAACAGTGCATGATAAAGAATTCAAGTTTCAATAGATAAAGCTAAGATACTACTACAATTCAATTACAATATTTGAATTTTTTAAAAACTAAATTTATAAATTCTAATAAGATTTAAATTATACTCATTGGAGCGCCAGTTTCATCATGACAATTTGATTGTGGCTCATTAACATCATGAACCGTCGAATTAAAAGAGGAGCTAGTTGAAGCCTCGTTTGAATCGTCTCCATAATATTTCGGCAAATCATGATGATCAATCTTCAGCTTTAATAAAAATCAAATTACAAAAGATGATATGTAGCAAACCGATTTAACATTAAACGAATCATTAACAAAGTATTGCAAACTAAAAGTTACTATACCTGAACTTTTTATTTTTTACTTTCTAATTTTTTTAGTTCAGAAATTAAAATTATTTTTTAAAGTTATAATAAAAAAATTAATAAATTGTCGATGTTTATTTTCTAATTTACTCACATTTTGATTTTTTACCGGGGAAATGGATAATTCATTTTCATTTTCAGAACTAGAACAATCGTGTTCGGAATCTGAATCAATTAAACGCTTCTTTTGTAACTAGAAAATATAATTGTAAAATATGTATTAATATGTATACTAAGTTGACTCTAAAGAGATACAAAGTTTCACTTTTACTACGTTCTATTAATAGATATTCTAAATATAAAATGAATTGTCAGCTTAATCGGTTAACATAAATATAATTAGTTGAATATTTTAAAAACTGCACAAGCAAATTATTCAAATAATACAATTTCTTATTCAAAATCCGTCTTAAATATTATGGCTTTAAAATTTCCTTTTTTGAGAATTGTAAGAAAAAAAAATTAGAAAAACGGTCGACCCTAAAGGCCATCCCTGCCACTTCCCGCTAATTCCATATTTGAGCGCTTAAAATTGCACTTACGGAACGTAGGTTCCGATTAGTTTAATCGTTTAAAAGTTATAAACGGGTGACAGACACACACACACACACACACACACACACACACACACACACACACACACACACACACACACACACACACACACACACACACACACACACACACACACACACACACACACACACACACACACACACACACACATATATATATATATATATATACACACACACACACAGAGATACACGTATTCATGAATATAGACATAGTGACAACATCGCGGGGGTAGTCAGGGAAGCTTCCTGTGACTTTAAAACATCGAGATTTAATGAAAACTCGATTTTTGCAAAACGGAATGAAACCAATAACTTCCCAATGTTTTAAGCGGGAAGTTAAAAACATTTTTTAACTAATGTACATAGTAAAATTTCACGTGTAAAATTATCGGTAAGATTAAATTTTTAATATATTATATAATACAAACTTGAATATTCCGATTCACTTACTGTTTTTTTTATTTTCCTTTGAACTGGGCTGTCAACTTCGCCTTTATCGTCAATACAAGAACGCAGGTTGGTGTCCAAACGATCATATCTCGCCTTCTTTGGGTTGAGCTTGTTGTTACTGCCGTCGGTTTTCCAGTGTGCAGACTGTTTTTTGTAGGCCATATTAAAAAAAAAAATTAAATTAAAAATTAAAACTGTAGAGTTAATTATTTATTTTTTTATGTACTTACCGCTTCCTTTGATTTTTTGTTTTCTTCTATAGTATTTCCTCTTCCAATAACACTAACAACACTCTCATCCGAATCATTGTCGATTGATTTTGATTTTTTGAGCAGTTGAACATTTCCCGATACTTCGAGGTTATGACTTTTTATCTTTTGAAGCTCGGTGTTATTCTTGTCAGTTTCCCAGCGTACGGATTTGCTTTTTTTATGAGTCATGGCCTAAATAAAAGATAATTAAAGATTAGAACTCTAGAGCTAATTATATATTTCCAATGTTCTTACCGCTTCTTTTATTTTTTTATACTTTTCGATAATGTTTTCTTCCTCGGCAATACTCTCAGTGGTCTCATCGACATCATCATTTATTAATTTTGATGTTTTGGCGAGTTGATTGTTATTAGATACATCTACATGTTGAGCTACATTTTTTTGGCTAATCGGCGAGTTCTAAAAAGTATAAAAAATAATACAATAATGAATTTAGTTTTTTTTATTATTTTTTGTTGATTTAGTCTTTCCAATAAGATTAATCAAACACAATTTGAATAATTTTAGATAAATTTAAAAAACTTTCAAAATCAATTCACTTACCTTTCGATTTAACTCTTTATTTTTCACAACCATATTTGTCTTATTTTCATGTGAACAGCTAACATCATCATCCGATGAATCAGAGTCAATCAAATTTGATCTTTTTAGATTTTGAATTCGTTTTACTATCTTCTCGCCATCGTCTTTTTTTGATTTCTTCTGATCTGTTTCCGATGATTTCTTCAAAGAAAAAATTCAAATTATAAATTTACAATTTAATATCAATGGTACTTACATAATTGATAATCAAAAATCCGAATAAATAAATAAATGACTAGATAAAAAATAGATAAATGACTAAACAAAAAATTTTAATAAAATAAAATAATAAAATTGATTACGTCGTCCTTGTTGCTGTTAGTGGATATGATTTTAATTATTTTTCTATTTATCACCTGTTGTGCTGTGATACGAGGTGTTTTTTTCAATGCATCTGATTTGGCTACTTGATGATCAGTTTCGGGGACAGAGTTATCAAAAATAGAACCTCGGTTGATAACTTCAAGGTCGGCATTTGATATACTTTTGGTTAATTTCTTCGGCGTGTCTGAATTTTTAATTATCTCTCCATTTTTGTTAACTTTAATTTTCTCCAAGTTTCCTTTGTAGTCTATAAAATTATGTAGTTTAAAATAGAAATAAATATTTAAAATACAAATAAATAACATAAAAATAAATATTATGAATTTAATTAAAAAATTTATTAATTATCGTAAACAAATTATAATAATGTATATAACAAATAATTTATTTACCGCTTTCTTTGATGATTCTCACAGAGTAAAACTTTTTACCCTGTGGCGCAGTCACTGATTTTTTTCCAAATTTTAATAACTTAGATTCAATTACACTTGAACTGGTAAAATTATCCCAGTAAACTAGGCAGTATTTCTTCATTTTGCAGTAATAGTTCTTTTTTAATAAATATAATCAATATTTGAGGTTTAACAGTAAATATGTTTATTATCTTTGTCAAGAGAAAATAAATAAATAGTCATTTGTTTAACAAATTTCACTGCACTACCATGGCAGTAACTTTAAATAGTTACCAAATGTAAATAATTATAACCAATAGACAGTTAAAAGTATCGAACCTATGTGAATTATTTATTTAAAAAAAAGTTACTAACAATAATCATGAAAATATTTTCTAATTACTCACGCTCGTCGAAATATCGGATAATGAGAGCTTGTAAATTGAATCAACGCAAAATGAAATCTCATTTTCAGAAAGGTATTTTTGATTTATAATTTTACTAGCGGACCAAACAAACAAACAATCAACAGAGCTTATTCAATATTAGTAAATTCATAAATTCATCTATCAGTGCAACGTTTTAATATTATATTTTAATTTTGAAATTTATATCAAAACGTAAAAAATTACATCAGTATATATTTTTGTACATAATTTTTTACGAGTTTAATTTAAATTTAGATCTCAATCAAGAAATTGCCGATGAAAATCCTGTTTGCAATAATAATGTCAATGAAAACATTAATATTATTGATGATAATAATATTAACAACAGAGAAGATGTGAATTATCGTAAGTGAATTAATAATTTTAAATCTATGTATGGGCGATTCTCTGTAAAATCATTGCCAGTAGACTGCTTGTTTAACTGACCCCGACACGTTTTTATGTCACAAAAAGAACTCTGATATGAAATAAAATGACGAAGGTGTGAAATTTTGAGCAATTAGAATTAGCGGGACGTTACTGGGATGGCCTTTAGGGTCAACCGTTTTCCGCATTTTTTGTTTTGTTTTGAATTTTTAGCAGAGGACTGATCTTAAAACCCGGAGACAAACTTTGGTTTAATGAATTCAATGAAGTAAACAGATTTTTGCTAGATCAAACAAATATTATATACAGAATATACGTGCACTTGATTCATAAATGTTCTTTTGAAGAAAATAATATTCTTGAGCCAAGAGAATAAATTCTTCAGCCAAAAAATTATTCTTGATGTGAGTAAATTATTCTAAGTTCAAGAATCTATTCTCTTTACGCAAGAACATCATTTTCTTCAAAAGGGTATTCTTGGTTCAAAAATTTTTCTCTTGAATCAAGTTAAGTTTTTTATCAGTGTAGAAAACATGCATAAATATTTTTCTATATACGCCCATATCAAGACATATCAGAGCATTCCAGGCCAAATATAAACTTGTCAAGTTATCTGAATAATTTTTAAATTAAAGGGACCCGGTGGTCTACACTGATAAAAAAATTATCTTGACTCAAGAACCAAAATCTTGAACCAAGAATACAATTTTGAAGAAAATGATTCTCTTCAGTCAAGAGAATAAATTTCTGAAACAAGAAAATTTTCTTAGACCAAGAATAATTTCTTCTCAAGAATTTATTCTCTTGACTCAAGAAAATCATTTTCTTCAAAATGGTATTCTTGGTTCAAGATTTTGACTCTTGACTTAAGTTAATTTTTTTATCGTATAGCGGCCTAAAATTTAAGCTATTTTCAAAACTTTTATTTCTACATGAAGGTAATGACTAATGCTTTGAAATTTTTTTTATACTTATTCTATTAATTTTCAACTACACGAAAATGAAAATTAGGAAGAAAAAAATTTTTTTTTTAAATTAGAAAAATGGTCCTGAATTTCCCCTCTCCAAAAAAAATGGACCTCACTGGTGAGGTGTTATTGATCTCTCCCTCTGATCTGAAATAAAAAAAAATGACGGATTTTTAATTAGTATGAGTATAGTAATCGCAGGAACTAGAATGAAAAAAAAATACTTGACAAAATGGCGCATAGTTGAACTTTTACACTTTTAAACTTAAAATTTTAACTACGCATGATTTTGTCAAAATTTTTTTTTTTCATTCTAGTTCCTGCGATTACCATACTTATAATAATTAAAAATCCTTCATTTTTTTTTATTTCAGATCAGAGGGAGAGATCAATAACACCCCACCAGTGAGGTCCATTTTTTTTTGGAGAGGGGAAATTCAGGACCATTTTTCTAATTTAAAAAAAAAATTTTTTTCTTCCTAATTTTCATTTTCGTGTAGTTGAAAATTAATAGAATAAGTATAAAAAAAATTTCAAAGCATTAGTCATTACCTTCATGTAGAAATAAAAGTTTTGAAAATAGCTTAAATTTTAGGCCGCTATACGATAAAAAAATTAACTTAAGTCAAGAGTCAAAATCTTGAACCAAGAATACCATTTTGAAGAAAATGATTTTCTTGAGTCAAGAGAATAAATTCTTGAGAAGAAATTATTCTTGGTCTAAGAAAATTTTCTTGTTTCAGAAATTTATTCTCTTGACTGAAGAGAATCATTTTCTTCAAAATTGTATTCTTGGTTCAAGATTTTGGTTCTTGAGTCAAGATAATTTTTTTATCAGTGTAGACCACCGGGTCCCTTTAATTTAAAAATTATTCAGATAACTTGACAAGTTTATATTTGGCCTGGAATGCTCTGATATGTCTTGATATGGGCGTATATAGAAAAATATTTATGCATGTTTTCTACACTGATAAAAAACTTAACTTGATTCAAGAGAAAAATTTTTGAACCAAGAATACCCTTTTGAAGAAAATGATGTTCTTGCGTAAAGAGAATAGATTCTTGAACTTAGAATAATTTACTCACATCAAGAATAATTTTTTGGCTGAAGAATTTATTCTCTTGGCTCAAGAATATTATTTTCTTCAAAAGAACATTTATGAATCAAGTGCACGTATATTCTGTATATAATATTTGTTTGATCTAGCAAAAATCTGTTTACTTCATTGAATTCATTAAACCAAAGTTTGTCTCCGGGTTTTAAGATCAGTCCTCTGCTAAAAATTCAAAACAAAACAAAAAATGCGGAAAACGGTTGACCCTAAAGGCCATCCCAGTAACGTCCCGCTAATTCTAATTGCTCAAAATTTCACACCTTCGTCATTTTATTTCATATCAGAGTTCTTTTTGTGACATAAAAACGTGTCGGGGTCAGTTAAACAAGCAGTCTACTGGCAATGATTTTACAGAGAATCGCCCATACATAGATTTAAAATTATTAATTCACTTACGATAATTCACATCTTCTCTGTTGTTAATATTATTATCATCAATAATATTAATGTTTTCATTGACATTATTATTGCAAACAGGATTTTCATCGGCAATTTCTTGATTGAGATCTAAATTTAAATTAAACTCGTAAAAAATTATGTACAAAAATATATACTGATGTAATTTTTTACGTTTTGATATAAATTTCAAAATTAAAATATAATATTAAAACGTTGCACTGATAGATGAATTTATGAATTTACTAATATTGAATAAGCTCTGTTGATTGTTTGTTTGTTTGGTCCGCTAGTAAAATTATAAATCAAAAATACCTTTCTGAAAATGAGATTTCATTTTGCGTTGATTCAATTTACAAGCTCTCATTATCCGATATTTCGACGAGCGTGAGTAATTAGAAAATATTTTCATGATTATTGTTAGTAACTTTTTTTTAAATAAATAATTCACATAGGTTCGATACTTTTAACTGTCTATTGGTTATAATTATTTACATTTGGTAACTATTTAAAGTTACTGCCATGGTAGTGCAGTGAAATTTGTTAAACAAATGACTATTTATTTATTTTCTCTTGACAAAGATAATAAACATATTTACTGTTAAACCTCAAATATTGATTATATTTATTAAAAAAGAACTATTACTGCAAAATGAAGAAATACTGCCTAGTTTACTGGGATAATTTTACCAGTTCAAGTGTAATTGAATCTAAGTTATTAAAATTTGGAAAAAAATCAGTGACTGCGCCACAGGGTAAAAAGTTTTACTCTGTGAGAATCATCAAAGAAAGCGGTAAATAAATTATTTGTTATATACATTATTATAATTTGTTTACGATAATTAATAAATTTTTTAATTAAATTCATAATATTTATTTTTATGTTATTTATTTGTATTTTAAATATTTATTTCTATTTTAAACTACATAATTTTATAGACTACAAAGGAAACTTGGAGAAAATTAAAGTTAACAAAAATGGAGAGATAATTAAAAATTCAGACACGCCGAAGAAATTAACCAAAAGTATATCAAATGCCGACCTTGAAGTTATCAACCGAGGTTCTATTTTTGATAACTCTGTCCCCGAAACTGATCATCAAGTAGCCAAATCAGATGCATTGAAAAAAACACCTCGTATCACAGCACAACAGGTGATAAATAGAAAAATAATTAAAATCATATCCACTAACAGCAACAAGGACGACGTAATCAATTTTATTATTTTATTTTATTAAAATTTTTTGTTTAGTCATTTATCTATTTTTTATCTAGTCATTTATTTATTTATTCGGATTTTTGATTATCAATTATGTAAGTACCATTGATATTAAATTGTAAATTTATAATTTGAATTTTTTCTTTGAAGAAATCATCGGAAACAGATCAGAAGAAATCAAAAAAAGACGATGGCGAGAAGATAGTAAAACGAATTCAAAATCTAAAAAGATCAAATTTGATTGACTCTGATTCATCGGATGATGATGTTAGCTGTTCACATGAAAATAAGACAAATATGGTTGTGAAAAATAAAGAGTTAAATCGAAAGGTAAGTGAATTGATTTTGAAAGTTTTTTAAATTTATCTAAAATTATTCAAATTGTGTTTGATTAATCTTATTGGAAAGACTAAATCAACAAAAAATAATAAAAAAAACTAAATTCATTATTGTATTATTTTTTATACTTTTTAGAACTCGCCGATTAGCCAAAAAAATGTAGCTCAACATGTAGATGTATCTAATAACAATCAACTCGCCAAAACATCAAAATTAATAAATGATGATGTCGATGAGACCACTGAGAGTATTGCCGAGGAAGAAAACATTATCGAAAAGTATAAAAAAATAAAAGAAGCGGTAAGAACATTGGAAATATATAATTAGCTCTAGAGTTCTAATCTTTAATTATCTTTTATTTAGGCCATGACTCATAAAAAAAGCAAATCCGTACGCTGGGAAACTGACAAGAATAACACCGAGCTTCAAAAGATAAAAAGTCATAACCTCGAAGTATCGGGAAATGTTCAACTGCTCAAAAAATCAAAATCAATCGACAATGATTCGGATGAGAGTGTTGTTAGTGTTATTGGAAGAGGAAATACTATAGAAGAAAACAAAAAATCAAAGGAAGCGGTAAGTACATAAAAAAATAAATAATTAACTCTACAGTTTTAATTTTTAATTTAATTTTTTTTTTTAATATGGCCTACAAAAAACAGTCTGCACACTGGAAAACCGACGGCAGTAACAACAAGCTCAACCCAAAGAAGGCGAGATATGATCGTTTGGACACCAACCTGCGTTCTTGTATTGACGATAAAGGCGAAGTTGACAGCCCAGTTCAAAGGAAAATAAAAAAAACAGTAAGTGAATCGGAATATTCAAGTTTGTATTATATAATATATTAAAAATTTAATCTTACCGATAATTTTACACGTGAAATTTTACTATGTACATTAGTTAAAAAATGTTTTTAACTTCCCGCTTAAAACATTGGGAAGTTATTGGTTTCATTCCGTTTTGCAAAAATCGAGTTTTCATTAAATCTCGATGTTTTAAAGTCACAGGAAGCTTCCCTGACTACCCCCGCGATGTTGTCACTATGTCTATATTCATGAATACGTGTATCTCTGTGTGTGTGTGTGTATATATATATATATATATATGTGTGTGTGTGTGTGTGTGTGTGTGTGTGTGTGTGTGTGTGTGTGTGTGTGTGTGTGTGTGTGTGTGTGTGTGTGTGTGTGTGTGTGTGTGTGTGTGTGTGTGTGTGTGTGTGTGTGTGTGTGTGTGTGTCTGTCACCCGTTTATAACTTTTAAACGATTAAACTAATCGGAACCTACGTTCCGTAAGTGCAATTTTAAGCGCTCAAATATGGAATTAGCGGGAAGTGGCAGGGATGGCCTTTAGGGTCGACCGTTTTTCTAATTTTTTTTTTTTACAATTCTCAAAAAAGGAAATTTTAAAGCCATAATATTTAAGACGGATTTTGAATAAGAAATTGTATTATTTGAATAATTTGCTTGTGCAGTTTTTAAAATATTCAACTAATTATATTTATGTTAACCGATTAAGCTGACAATTCATTTTATATTTAGAATATCTATTAATAGAACGTAGTAAAAGTGAAACTTTGTATCTCTTTAGAGTCAACTTAGTATACATATTAATACATATTTTACAATTATATTTTCTAGTTACAAAAGAAGCGTTTAATTGATTCAGATTCCGAACACGATTGTTCTAGTTCTGAAAATGAAAATGAATTATCCATTTCCCCGGTAAAAAATCAAAATGTGAGTAAATTAGAAAATAAACATCGACAATTTATTAATTTTTTTATTATAACTTTAAAAAATAATTTTAATTTCTGAACTAAAAAAATTAGAAAGTAAAAAATAAAAAGTTCAGGTATAGTAACTTTTAGTTTGCAATACTTTGTTAATGATTCGTTTAATGTTAAATCGGTTTGCTACATATCATCTTTTGTAATTTGATTTTTATTAAAGCTGAAGATTGATCATCATGATTTGCCGAAATATTATGGAGACGATTCAAACGAGGCTTCAACTAGCTCCTCTTTTAATTCGACGGTTCATGATGTTAATGAGCCACAATCAAATTGTCATGATGAAACTGGCGCTCCAATGAGTATAATTTAAATCTTATTAGAATTTATAAATTTAGTTTTTAAAAAATTCAAATATTGTAATTGAATTGTAGTAGTATCTTAGCTTTATCTATTGAAACTTGAATTCTTTATCATGCACTGTTAAAAAAATCCCACAGAAAGAAAAATTTATTTAAAGACTTTGTATTTTGATTTCAAGAGAGAATTTTGTTAACAAGTAATAAACCTTAGGCTCAAAAACTTACCCTTTTCACTTGAGATAATTAAATTCTATAAAAAAATTTGCAGCTTAAGATTTTTTTATTTTTAATCAAGCTAATTATTTATCACTGTATTTTTCTAAAGTTAAATTTTCAAGTATTTAATAGCATTGGTAATCTTATTGATTCTTAAAGATTAAATTATTTTATTTAATTACAAATAACAAAAATCATAATGTGCAAGTATTCTTACTGTCTGATAGAGAATTCACATGCTTTTGTATGTATTATTTCTGAGATTTTGCTCCAGTTTAATAATTCTGACTACTTTAAAAATAATTATTTGCTAATTAAATTGTAAATTTGTTAATCGTATTAACTATCTTTCGTGACTCATCCATTATCGTCTCATTCTTGAATTTTAAATTACGACAAAATGCTTAAGTTTTAATATGCATAAAAATAAATGTAAACTATAATTAATTAATAATTTCTTTTATTTTTTCTAGTTACTGCTGAATACATTAATTTTTGTAGAGATTATTTACGTCACATTGAATATTTATATGAGATACAGCAACGAAACGGCAGATCAACAAAAAATCCTGTTGCCAGTAGACGTCAGGTTATTAATAAACATATAATAGAAATAAAAGTGTCAAAACTGGAAGGGTATAACTTGGACTGAAATTTTTTAATACTCAAACCACCTTGTCTCATAGATAATATTGCTGAGTTGAAAAAGTATAAAAAAATGTTTTTTTTTGTCATGTTAGTTATTACCCTTTCAACTATATAAAAACACGATGATTGAATCATCACCAAAATTTCAGAGTATTTGATAATTTACATAATGCATTGTATAAATAAACGATGAGATAAAAATTTTTTGCGATGACGATTGATTTTTACATTTTGAAATTCTGATAAATTATATTTTTTCATAACTACTTTTTGATTTTATGGTCTTAAATGTTTTTGCTAAAACAAATTTTGGCTCTTTCGTTCAACTACAAAAATAACCGAAATATCATTAAACATACAGAAATTAGATGATTCTGCAGGCCATTTCTGGACGTTTCATTATTTTTGATCTCAAACCTCATAAACTTAAAAAAAAGTTTTGAGTTTATCGAACTCAAAATATGTATTTTAGTGCATTTTGAGCTTTCTATGTTTAAAAACGTCATGTTAATTTTGAGTTTTTCGAACTTAAAAGTGTGATGTTTATTAAAAAAAACTTTCTGTCAGAAATATTTTAGACTGCTGTAACTTTTAAATGTTTCATTCAAATATAATCTATAATAATTTATTTTTGCACGACAACTATCTTGAAGTAATCTTCCTACCGAATAAAAAGCTTATTTGACCGACAAAAATTCGTTTTTTTCAACGAAAAGTCTTCTTCTCTAGAAAGAAAATTCCTATAATGACAAAAAAAAAAAACGCTTGCAACGAGATTATATCTGTAGCAACTACAAGATTGAGACCTCCCAAGTAGAAATAGTCCAATAACTGGTCAGTTTTTAGCCAAATTACCAAGTTACTGTCTAGTTACTAGATTAAACTCGATTTTTTTCTACAAGGGCTGTAACATCTACTTCCTTTTCAACTTCCTGCTAGGAAAATTGAAAATTTTCGAAGTTTTGGAAGTTACAGGTTTTACCCCGTTTTTTGAAAATTGAGTTTTCATCAGATCTTGACGTTTTGAAGTCCTAAGAAGTGATTTTGACTATTTTCGCGATGATGTACTTTTGTCTGTATGTATGTGTGTGTTCCATCCTTTTGTGCTTGAAAAACTCAAATGCTAAGAACAGATATGTCTTTGTGGTTGGAGAGCTAAAAATAATGGAAAATTTATACTTTCGAGCTTGGAGATCTGAAAAACCGTACAATAACTAAAATTTTGAGCGCTTACGAATGGAAATATCGGAAAGTTACAGGGATGGCCTGAAGGGTGAACCGTCTTACCAATCTTTTTTTTCATAAAATTTATTAAACTAAAAATAAATTATCTTGTTTATTTAGGTTGAATTGGTTCCAAAATCTAAAGTGTGGATTAATTCCACATATTTACATCAACTAACAGATCTTTATTATTCTGAGCCTCGTAAAATGGCGAGAAGTTTGATGAGAAAAATAATTGGCGAGAAAAATTTAATGAACATGACAATTAAGGGAGGGGGTGATAGGAAAAAAATTCCTATCCGTGTATTAAATGCAGTACGAGGTAACTATATTTTTTATCCTTGAAGCTCAAAAATATAACTTTCGTGCTATCTCAGGCTCTTCAAGCTCAAACAGATGAGTATTTTATACTTTTAATCAATTAAAACTTAAAGATACTTTATGAGACTTAATAAACTGCGTCGAATGCCGCCCACCGCGTGAAAATCCGTTCATTTATTCAAAAGTTACTGCGATTTGAAAATTAAAAAAATAATGTTTTATTAAACTTCTATGAGACTTTTAAGCTCGGAGAGCTCAAAATGACACGGAAATTATATATTTGAGCTCGAAGAACTCAAAACGTAATCAGTGCAATTTTGAGCGCTTAAGTTTGGAATTAAGGGGAAATGACAGGAATGGCCTTTAGGATCAACCGTTTTCCTAATTTTTTTTATTTGCTATACGACTTTTTTTTTGACAAGTTACAGCCTATTGAAAATCTCAGAAAAATTTCGATTTTTTTCTTGCTCCCTTAATTTTTGTAAGAAGTGTAAATTTCGAGTCAGCCTACAGAGCGAACTGTAAATAAATTACAGTCAATTGATACTTCTCACTTTTATTTTAGATTATGTCTTTGAAAATTGCGATCCTAAGACGAGACTAATAAAACCAAAGTACGAAAAAGTTATTCGTAAAATGTGCTGTGCTGTACGTGATAAATACTACTCCAAGGAAACAAAAATTGCTAAAAGTTAAAAAAAGTTACAATAAAAAATTCGGGAAGAATTGAAGTGTTTAAACGAATTTAAAATTTGATGTGTTTATTTTAATATTCTTAAAAATTTATTAAATAAAAGTATTTTTGTGTTCTATTCCAATAAAAATTTTGAATTCTAAAAAAAAATCTTATTATTTTTTAAAAATAATTCTAGAAAACTTCCGAAAATATTTAAATAATTTTTCTCAAAATTTTGTAATTAAATTTTTTTAATACTATTCCCGAAAGGTTCCAGAATTGTTCCGCAAGTGTTCCGCGAAAAAATTTGGAGCTTTTTGTTGATCTAAGAGTTCAAAATATATGCAAATTTTCATGTTTTGAATGTCATTTCGGAAATTTTCCGAAGAAGTTCCAGAAAAGTTCTGGAGTTCCTAAAAAATATTTAGAATTTCAAATTTTTGGTCAAAAGTTTGTATATAAATTTTTTCAATACCCTGTTTCTCCAGGGTTCTACAATTGTTTCGCAGGACATTTTAGAGGTAACAAACGAATTTGAACGCTTAAAAAAGTATAAGAACCTATTCTGTTCTCGTTTCTCAAAATTTTCCAGAAAAGTTCCCGAAAATAGTTTTTGAATCATAGTGCTTGCAATAAAATTTAAAGTTTTTTATTCACCGAAAAGTGTGTAAGTAACTTTACAAGACAATTCTCAAAATGTTCCGGAAACATTACGCCAATGTTCCGTGGAAAACTTTGGAGCTTTTTGTTGATCTAAGAGCTCAAAATATATAAAAATTTTCATGTTTCGAATCTCATTTCGGAAAGTTTTTAGAGAAACTCCGGAAAAGTTCCCAAAATGTTCCTGAGAAGTTCGGAAAATGTTCCGGAGAAGTTCCGAAAAAGTTCCAGAAAAGTTCCGAAAAAATTCCAGAAAAGTTCCGAAAATGTTCCGGCGAAGTTCCAAAAAAGTTCCAGAAAAGTTCCGAAAAAATTCCAGAAAAGTTCCGAAAATGTTCCAGAAAAGTTCCGAAAATGTTCCGGCGAAGTTCCAATAAAGTTCCAGAAAAGTTCCGAAAATGTTCCAGAAAAGTTCTGAAAACGTTCCGAAAAAGTTTCGGAGAAGTTCCGAAAAAGTTCCATGGAAAACTTCGGAGCTTTTTGTTGACCCAAGAGCTCAAAATATATAAAAATTTTCATGTTTCGAATCTCATTTCGGAAAGTTTTTAGAGAAACTCCGGAAAAGTTCCGAAAATGTTCCTGAGAAGTTCGGAAAATGTTCCGGAAAACGTTCCGAAAAAGTTCCGAAATAGTTCCGAAGAAGTTCCTAAAATATTTTAAGAATTTAAAATTTTTGGTTACTCAAAAGTTTATAAGTAAACTTTTTCAATGCTTTTTCCAAAGAGTTCCGAAAAAGTTCCGCAAAGATTCCAAAAAAGTTCCGGAAAAATTCGGGAGAAATTTCTAAAATATTTTAAGAATTTAAAATGTTTGGTTACTCAAAATTTTGTAAGTAAATTGTTTTAATACTGTTCCTGAAGAGTTTCGAAAAAGTTCCGGAAAAGTTCCGAAAAAGTTCCGCAAAAGTTCCGGATCGTCTCATAATCGGAACTTTTTTGAGGAATGTTTTTGGAATGTTTTCGGAACTTTTTTTTTTACACGGGTCTATTGCGAAATAGTCCAATGAAGCTAATAACGTTCTATTCTTTCTTTTTTCAGATCTAAAAAAACGAATTGTCCTTTTACGATTAGATTCTACGTAGATCGTCAAAAGAAAACTTTAAGAGTCACCAATAAGTGTAACTTTAAACATAACCACCTTCCAGAGGTATGCTATCTTGAAAAAAAATATTCAAAAGTATATAAATATTTGTACATGTAAATTTTTGAATAATGAAATAAAATTATTTATCTAAAAAATTTTAGGTTAAAGCTGCAGGACAAGCCATTAAGAAATTGACGAATGAACCATCGAAACGTTCAAGAAAAAACTTAACAGCTTACAAGTCATCACCGAGATTTCCCACTACACCTGAACTAAAAAATAAATCTGAAAATGAGGAATTTAATGAGATAACTGATACTGATGACACAGCATCATCTTCGGAATTATTCGACCATAGTCGCCGTCGTATTAATGTCCCAGAAAGTAATGAAAAAGAAAAAATTATTAAAAAAAAAAAGATAGCAAAAACTAAAGTTAACTTACCTGCTGACCCGCCATCACCAAAAGTTCCCGCTGCGCCTGAACGAGAAGATAAACCTATAAGTGAGGAATTTAATGAGCTAGCTGACACGGATAATACAACATCATCTTCGGGATTACTCGATCGCAGTGGCTGCCGTATTAATGTCCCTGAAAATAATAAAAAAGAAAAAATTATTAAAAAAAAGAGGATAGCAAAAACTAAAGTTAACTAACCTGTTGACCTGCCATCACCAAAAGTTCCCGCCACACCTAAACGAGAAGATGAATCTGAAACTGAAGAATGTCCTGAAACGATTGAAGACCCTAAAGACAGATCATCTTTGGAAATATCCGATCACAGTTATTGTCGTCATACTGTCCCTGAAAATAATGAAGAAGTTAGAGTAACTAAAAAGAAGAAACTAGAAATAAATAAAGAAAACTTACCTGCTAAGATTTCAATACCAAATATCACAAGGACAACTGGAACAGAAGATGAGTCCTACAGCGAAGAAGGTATCCAAACTTGGACTTCAAAACCGGGGGAGGGGGAATTGAAGCATCAAATAAGCAAGGACCTAAAATACCACTTTAAGCAAATCCAAGACGTCCGAAAAAAAGAACCCGTGCAATCGGATTGACTTCTACGACTGTCAATAAAGAAACTAACATAAGCCCCAAGAAGAAAAAGAAAAAAATTGATCAAGAGGTAACTATTTATTTAAATGATTTATGTTTATTATTTAAAATAGTTGTATGCATCCATGTTGTCCCTGCTGATATATTTATCTATGAAAATTGAATATAGATAATTTTATGACAATTGTTATAAGATATACTTGTACCGAGTAACCCATGACTATAATGTTTTATTTATTATTGAGGTAACTATTTAATTAAATAATTTATGTTATTATTTAAAACAATTGTATGCGTCTATGTTATCCCTGCTAATGTAGTTGTCTATGAAAATTGAATATATATAATTTTATGACAATTGTTATAAGATATACTTGTACCGAGTAACCCATGACTATAATGTTTTATTTATTATTGAGGTAACTATTTAATTACATAATTTATGTTATTATTTAAAACAATTTTATGCGTCTATGTTATCCCTGCTGACATATTTATCTATGAAAATTGAATATATATAATTTTATGACAATTGTTATAAGATATACTTGTACCGAGTAACCCATGACTATAATGTTTTATTTATTATTGAGGTAACTATTTAATTAAATAATTTATATTATTATTTAAAACAATTGTATGCGTCTATGTTATCCCTGCTAATGTAGTTGTCTATGAAAATTGAATATATATAATTTTATGACAATTGTTATAAGATATACTTGTACCGAGTAACCCATGACTATAATGTTTTATTTATTATTGAGGTAACTATTTAATTAAATAATTTATATTATTATTTAAAACAATTGTATGCGTCTATGTTATCCCTGCTAATGTAGTTGTCTATGAAAATTGAATATATATAATTTTATGACAATTGTTATAAGATATACTTGTACCGAGTAACCCATGACTATAATGTTTTATTTATTATTGAGGTAACTATTTAATTAAATAATTTATATTTATTATTTAAAACAATTGTATGCATCTATGTTATCACTTGTGATATATTTATCTATGAAAATTACCGCGTAACCCGTGACTATAATGTTTTATTTATTATTCAGGTCACTATTTATTTAAATGATTGATATTTATTATTTAAAACAGTTATATGCATCTATTTTATTCCTGCTGATATATTTATTTATGAGAATTGAATATTCATCATTTTATAACAATTGTTATAATATATAGTTGCACCGCGTAACCCCTGACTATAATGTTTTATTCATTACTGAGGTAACAAATAATTTAAATGATTTATATTTATTATTTAAAATAGTTGTATGCATCCATGTTGTCCCTGCTGATATAGTTATCTATGAAAATTGAATATATATAATTGTATAGCAATTTTTATAAGATCTAGTTGTACCGCGTAAACTGTGACTATTATGGTTTATTAATTATTCAGGTAACTATTCATTTAAATGATATATATTTATTGTTTAAAACAATTGTATGCATCTATGTTATCCCTGCTGATATATTTATCTATGAAAATTGAATATTTATAATTTTATAGCAATTGTAAACCAAGGAACCTCGAGCAATATTGTCTAGGAAAAATTCGTAGAATTTTCCATCGAGCAAGTAATGACTAAGGTACCAAATTTTATTCCGCGGGTGCAAAGTGGACCGCGGTTTGTACTCGGTCCACTTCACCCTTTCTCAATTTATATTTTTCTTATACATATAAAATTTATTAATTAATCAGAATTGAACATTTTCTAGTTTGGATTGAGTGATTTTCATGGGGGTTTATACCCGAGAGTCACTCAATCGACCTTGCGGGGGAAAAATTTAACAACTTAAAAAAATTGATCAATTAAAATAATTAACATCTAAAAAATTCACTTAATGTTTGTTATAATTTTTATAATAATTAACGCGAGTAAAGTGATTAATTTTGTCGTTTGAAAAATAATCGTCAAGCGTTTTATTCGTGGAATTTTTGGTCAAGCGTCAGTACATTTTGTGTCGCAGTAAATTCCAATACCCAAGGTCAAAGACAACCGAGCTAGCGAATGTTCTAGCAAAGAAATTGAAAGTTTTGACTTTTGTCCATTTTTACGAATTATAAAATTATATTGAATTTTTTATTGAAAAGTGTATTCGGAGTTAATTATAGAATTATTTTTATATTGTAAATTATTTTATTTATTGATTATAAAATTAATTGATTTTGGAGAGTAACTCCGTGAATTAATTAAATTAAATTTTGTTGCAAATAATTGTGTCGCAGTAAATTCCAATACCCACGGCCAAACACAGCCGAGCTAGCGAATGTTCTAGCGATGAATTCGAATATTTCTACGTTTGTCAATTTTTACAAATCAGAAAATTATTGAAAATTTTGTTGAAAATTATATTAAGAATTAATTACTAAATTCATTTAACATTGTTAATTAATTTTTGCGTGACAATTAATTTAATTGGGGATTAAGTCCGTGAATTAATTAAATTAAAAATTGTCGAAAAATCAGAATTAACAGCGTGGACATTAAGTCGAAGAAATTAATAATTCTTTAGTAGAAAAATTATCACTAGAAAGAGAGAATTAATTAATTAATTTACACCATTAATTTTATATTAATTAATTAATAATTCGATTGGAAAAAAATTATATCGTGATTATTTAATTGTCAAAAATTAATTAACCAATTATTGTTATATTATTAGGACCATAACTATGAGTCACTTAAAAATTTCAAGCTAATGAATATTTTAATACCAAATCAAAAAATTACAGTCGGAATTTGAAATTCATTGTTAGTCAAGTTAATGGAAATTAAATTGTTAATCTTAAATTTATGGTTTAATCAATCCTAATGATTGAATAATTTAATCAAAGTTTTTGGATCAAATTAATTAAATTCAACTTAATAAAATATTATTTTAAAATCAATTTTATAAAATAAAAACATTACAAGTGTGGGTTATTTGTGTGAAGAATTGTACGGGTAATGTGTGATAGAGAGTGTTAATAGTGTTAAGTTTGGTAGTCCGGTGGACTTACTTTTAAGTTATAAAAGTGTGTAAAGTTTGTTAGTTTTGTCAGTCCGGTGGACTTGTAATTTTAAGCTTAGTTTTAGGACAGATGTGAGAGACCGTTTGTTAGAAAAAGCCCAATAGTTTTAAGGACAGGTGTGGGAGACCGTTTGTTAGAAAAAGCCCAATAGTTTTAAGGACAGGTGTGGGAGACCGTTTGTTAGAAAAAGCTCATCTAGTCATCGCATTGTCGTTGGAAGGTTCGTTGTAAATATCGTATATCTCGCAGTTATTCTCCACTTCGTAGATAATAAGTTAATTATAGTCTGTGAGTGAGCACTGAAATTGTTAAATCTGTTATTGTTATTGTTATTGTTAATAAATATTGATCGATCTTGTTAATTAATCATTTATTATTCAGCAGCGACCATCCTCCACTCTCTCTACCCTAAGATAAGATTTTCTCAGCTCTGGACCGGTTTCAGGAACCGTGATTAAAAACCCTGGTGGCGCCCTGATAATTATATTGTTGTTAATTTTGTTAGGTAATTTTTCAATTGATTAGGGGCCAACCTGAACAGGTAAAACTGTTACAAACGATTTAATTAAATCATTCATATTTATTATTTAAAACAATTGTATGCATCTATGTTATCCCTGCTGATATATTTATCTATGAAAGTTGAATATTCATTATTTTATAACAATTGTTAAAATATATAGTTGTACCGCGTAACCCGTAACTATAATGTTTTATTCATTATTGAGGTAACTATTTATTTAAATGATTTATATTTATTATTTAAAATAGTTGTATGCATCCATGTTGTCCCTGCTGATATAGTTATCTATGAAAATTGAATATTTATAATTTTATAGCAATTGTTATAATACATAGTTGTACCAATTGTTATAAGATATACTTGTACCGAGTAACCCGTGACTATCATGTTTTATTTATTATTGAGGTAACTATTAAATTAAGTAATTTATATTTATTATTTAAAACAATTGTATGCATCTATGTTATCCCTGCTGATATATTTATCTATAAAAATTGAATATCCATCATTTTATAACGATGGTTATAATATATAGTTGTACCGCGTAACCCGTGACTATAATGTTTTATTCATTATTGAGGTAACTATCTATTTAAATTATTTATATTTATTATTTAAAATAGTTGTATGCATCCATGTTGTCCCTGCTGATATAGTTATCTATGAAAATTGAATATATATAATTTTATAGCAATTGTTATAAGATATAGTTGTACCGCGTAACCCGTGACTATGATGTTTTATTCATTATTCAGGTAACTATTTTTTTAAATGTTTCATATTTATTGTTTAAAACAATTGTATGCATCTATGTTATACCTGCTGATATATTTATCTATGAAAATTGAATATTTATAATTTTATAGCAATTGTTATAATATACAGTTGTACCGCGTAACCCGTGACTATAATGTTTTATTCATTATTGAGGTAACTTTTTATTTAAATGATTCATATTTATCATTCAAAATAGTTGTATGCATCCATGTTGTCCCTGCTGATATAGTTATCTATGAAAATTGAATATATATAATTTTATAACAATTGTTATAAGATATACTTGTACCGCGTAACCCGTGACTATAATGTTTTATTCATTATTGAGGTAACTATCTATTTAAATTATTTATATTTATTATTTAAAATAGTTGTATGCATCCATGTTGTCCCTGCTGATATAGTTATCTATGAAAATTGAATATATATAATTTTATAGCAATTGTTATAAGATATAGTTGTACCGCGTAACCCGTGACTATAATGTTTTATTCATTATTGAGGTAACTTTTTATTTAAATGATTCATATTTATCATTCAAAATAGTTGTATGCATCCATGTTGTCCCTGCTGATATAGTTATCTATGAAAATTGAATATATATAATTTTATAGCAATTGTTATAAGATATAGTTGTACCGCGTAACCCGTGACTATAATGTTTTATTCATTATTGAGGTAACTTTTTATTTAAATGATTCATATTTATCATTCAAAATAGTTGTATGCATCCATGTTGTCCCTGCTGATATAGTTATCTATGAAAATTGAATATATATAATTTTATTAATTTATATTTATTATTTAAAACAATTGTATGCATCTATGTTATCACTTGTGATATATTTATCTATGAAAATTGAATATATATAATTTTCTAACAATTTTTATCTGTTATACTTTAACAAGTAACCCGTGACTATACGGTTTTATTCATCACGGTGGTAGTTATTCAATTATTTACGGTGTTATAATCATTTTTAACGATAGTTTGTATTTATTTTGTCGATGTTGTTGTTTCCATTCATTTAATTAACTTAATTCAATGTTATAATTTAATATTTCGTCGAAATTCATGGATTACCCGTGACCGTAACCATTGAATTTATTTCATCATAGGACTGCAAAATTTATAGTAATGCCTGTATATTACTTCACATAATTATTCATCAATTTATTCAAGATTTGATAGTTTTTTATTATGGTAGTGTTTATTCTTACGATAATTATATCGAAATCGAATCTTTGTACCAACCTTTAATTTTTGAATTCCCGCGAATCATTCATTTTCAACGGTATTATACCTAAGTCGGTTAAAGTTTGTGGCCTTCATTTTTATAAGTAACCTAAAAAGCCTACGGCAGGGATACAGTATTTTATTTCCTAGCGTTTAGATCAAAACCAATCTTCGTCATGTTTATCAATTTATAACTATTAATTAATCTATTATTTTAGTGACATCAAATCTTTTTGTCTTATTGTCACAGGTGAGGTTGATGAAAAACCGTCATTTTTTTAAGTTTTTTTCCGTGACTTTAACCACCCGTGGACGGTGTCTTTAGTCACTCCGATCAATTAGCATGCATCTTGACATTTCTATTAAAGAACGATTCTTTCTTTCTGCAACTCCATTTTGTTGTGGTGAAGAGGGTGCCGTAGGTTGAATCCTTATTCCCTCTGTACTTAAATAGTCTTGAAGATATTTGTTTACGTATTCCTTCCCTCGATCCGAGCGTATAATCTTCGGCTTGTTACCGTGCTGTGTTTTCGAAAGTTCAACCTAATTCTTAATGCACATTGCCGCTTGGTTCTTAGTCTCCAATAAATAAATTTTAGAATATCTACTAAAATCGTTAATGAAGGTTAGTCTATATCTTTTGTTACCTGGGGACTTTGTCTGCAATGGCCCACAAACAACTGTATGTATAAGATTGTGATGGTAATGAGTGTGAGTGCGAGCAAGACGGAGGAGCCGCAAAAATATTTCTTTTTTTTGTTTTATTATTACTATTATTATTATTATTATTACTATTATTATTACTACTGTTATTATTATTACTATTATTTATTATTATTATACCGGAGTTTATTTTTGATTTAATAATTATGTTTTCTTTGTTGTTGTTGTTAAATTAAGACTTTGTGTATTTTGTGTGAAATAATGATAATTTATTGTTTATTAAAATTTAATTATCACGAGTTATTTTTGTTTAATGGAAAGTTTCTAAAAGAATTGACGGCGATTCAGTATTAAATTAATTATTTGAAAATACGCGCGGATTTTTTAGTTCGCCATCGCGGCGAGAGATGGCGAATAATTTTGCCGTTTGTTTGCTTGCAGTAAAAACCGACAAGCTAATATAAGCCAAACTGCGTGACGACAATTTTTGTTCTTTTAAAGAACAAAAATTTAATTTACCTGAAATGAAAAATTAATTAAATATTTCGAATAAATTCGAAATATCTGAATAATTGTTTTTGATTAAATACTTTCATTGGAAATTATTTTGTAAAAATTATTATTTTGACAAATGTTATTTTTTTTCTAAGTCCCGACCAGGATTAGTATGGGAATGAAATTTTGTTTAAGAAAAATGTAATGTGTGAATCTGTTGACAGATATTTCGGCAAAATCAAATTCATTATTGCATAAATTTAAAAAGAACTTAGAAGATTTTCCCCATTTTCCGTAGTTTTAAATATGCTACTAGGTGGCAAGAATTTCTCACTTGACAAGACTAGCCAAAAAATTGTTAAAAGCAATTTTTATTGACGGATAAGTCAACCAAGTTTCCCAGTGGTTACAACCTTCCTAGTAGAAGACCATCCACCAGGAAGTAATCAAGGAACTCCTACCTTGTCTCCGACCAGGAACCAGGTAAGTGCTGACTTGACCATAGGGGGAAATTTGGCCACCGTGAAGGGTTGCTTTGCAAGCACCCAAGCGGGACTAAGCGAAAATAGGGCAGTGATTAAGTACGTACCCGTCGGTACAGTAGGAATATTTCTTTGTAAAGGTAGTAGACAGAGTTTGGCCACCAGGTGGCACCAAAACACGAAAAACAAGGGGTGTGTGCGGGTTATGCTCGAATATTATTTAATTTTGTCATAAAGTTTGTATGTATTATCACTTAAGTTTTGATATTTGTTGTTTTCAATAAAAGTAAATAGTATATTAATTCTATTCAGGCTCAAATTTTATTTTTAATTATATCCCTGAAAAGACCCTGGACTCCGGCGAGATTTCATCCGAGCTAGGGGATATAGATATCTGTAAAATCACGACACCGGTTAAAATACACTCCTTTTTGGAAACCCGGAAAATACCCGTTACAAGATCGAGAGGCTTCTCGGTCTTATTTTCAGATTCCTTTGGAAAATTTTTCTTGGCCATTTTACCCTTTATACAGCACTCACACATATCGTCTTCATTGCACTCCTTAATTACTATTCCTTTAGCTAGACCTTTTTCGGTTAAGCTCTTTATTGCATCTAAACTTCGATTCCCCAAACGTCTGTGCCACACGTGTATACAGTTTTTATTGCACTCCGAATTTGTTGTTGTCATCATAGCCTTTTCGATTATATTTAGTTCGTACAAATCTCCATAAGGTTTTACAATCGCTTTCGAACCCTTGAAAATATTGCATTGTTTCCCTTCAAGAATAATCTTATACCCATTTCCGGCTAGTTTCTTTAGTGATACCAGATTTGAGCTGAGCCTGGGAACGTACAACACATTATCAATAACTATTTTCTTTACGACGCCGCTGATAAGTTGACAATTTATGGCACATTTTCCAATCCCTTCGACCTCGACGTTTATTTCTTCATCTGCAAGACTAACGAAACCGTTTTTCTCCAGCTTTAATGTAACAAACGAATCCTTTTTACACGCCATGTGGCTAGTTGCCCCTGAATCTAGATACTATGTGTTACTTTTATGTTTTACTTCAAAACATGCATCTACGATCTTTGGCAATAACCCCGTATGCGCTTTTACCATGTTACACATTGTTACTTTATTAGCACTTGAATGACCTTGGTTCTTTTTCCATGCTTTATATTTGAAACAATTTTTCTTGATATGTCCTGGTTTTTTACAGAAGAAACATACTTTATCATTACTGGCCTTACTACTGTGAATCTTCATTGCTGTTTCTGAGGCTTCTGCGGAACTGAAATTATCATTACTTTTACGCCTCTTGTATTCGTCAATTACCAATTCTTTGACGAATTTAATTGTGAGCTCACTGGTTCGACCTCCGATACCCATGATAAGTAGATTATATGAATCTGGTGAGCTGCTGAGCAAAACTGAAGCAATCAGTTTGTCCGTGAGTGCATCATCAGTCCCTGATAATTTATTGGCTACTGCTAATAACTCGTTTACATGCTTTTCAGCATCTCCTGTTTCCGACAAACTAGTACGGAATAATTTCTTATACAAGATTTTTGTAGCTAATACTGTTGACTTACGATGATGTTTTTCAAGCGCTTCCCACGCTTCCTTGGCCGACTCACAGCCATTGAAATGTTCCATTTGCTCATCTTCAAGAAAAAGCCCAATGGTTGTCCGAGCTTCGCTATCGTCGTCTATCCACTTTTGAGTTACTGGTGCTAGTGGTGTTTCCTTGATGACATACCACACTTTGTCTTTGGTGAGGAGTAATTCCATTTTACTCCTCCAAACCTCATAATTATTATCGTTCAATTTCTTAATTCCCCACAAATCAGGCATCTTCACACTTCAATGTATTCGCAGTTCTGAAAAACACAGAACTAAAAACAACCATTTAAATTTTATCACTAAAGTCTCTTTACACAAAATATTGTCTGCCCCGGAAAAACTTTAATCTCAATAGTATATTTTTCTCATTATCTGGGCCCATAACCTATTGGAACTTGAGGTTGGAAGGTTGAGACAATATAATATATAGGATTTATGAAGGAAAAATATTATTGCAATTTATTGTCTTTATTAATAATAAACTACTCTAGAATACGCAAACGAATACATTAAAGATTTAAGCAGTGTAGGTCCTCGATAATATTATAACACAAAGGTGGACCGTTCATCACAGGAGTTCAGTTGACACTAACTGACCACTAGCAACCCAAAAGTACCGACAGTACCTCAGGTCATAAAATTGACCCTTCCTTGCATCCAAAATATAATATGTTCTGACATGACTGCATCTACAGTATCGTTGCTATTTTCAACAATATTTAAATAAAAAATAGTCTTACCCATAAGAATCAATAAGGTATTTTTAAGTTTCCAGTTCCTCATACGGATATTCTTAACTTTTAATTGTTTTTTTTTCAATAATTTATTGTTAAGATACTTGTAATAGAATAGAAAATTATACTGATAAAAAAGTGAACTTTCGACGTAATAGAAAAAATCTTGAACCATGAAAACTATTTTGAAAAAACTGATTTTCTTGAGTCTAGAGAAAGAATTCTTAAGCCAAGAAATTTTATTTGGTCAATAATTTTTTCTCTTGAATCAAAAAAAAATCATTTTCTTTAAAATAGTCTTAATAGTTCAAGATTTTATTCTCGATTCAAGTCAATTTTCTTATCAGTGTATTGATTTTAATTTAATTCTCAACGATTTGACCACCAAACGTCGTGCGAATCGAAATAAAACTAAAAAAAAAATGATATTTTTTCGGTCAGATTGCAGCTCAGACCATTATTAATGAATTTCCCGATCGTTTTTCCTCCTAAAAAATTTTAGAATCTCCGTTTAAAAACTCAACATTTCAAAATACTATTTTTTGTCTCTCGTTCAAGCAGTTATTGATGAAAGTAGTACCGCCTTTCAAATATCACTAAAAAATTTTAAAAATTCATTTGCTCCTTTAGACTTTTGACTAGTAGTCGAATTTAACTAATACTGAAAACTGTCATAAGATTTAATACTAGACTAGGAATTTAATTCGCGCGCGGTGCGCGCGCTTTTTTAAATTTACTATAAGCGAATAATTAAATATACTGATTATAGTATATTGAATTGAAGTTTAGTGGAGAATAATCTGTTAAAAAATAGATTATAATGATTACTATTCCTTTCTTGAAAAATACCTCAGATGATTCTGCATTAATGATGGCAGAGACTATTTAATAATTTTAAATAACACTCAAAAAATTAAAATTAAATAAATCGTATATGCATATTTAATATGTTTGAGAATTTATTTACATAAACATCAATATTTTTTGATTGATTTAAAAACAAATAATAAAATAGATATTTTAAAAAGTATAAAAAAAAATACCTAAATTATACGTTTTTTGTCGTTTAATAAGATTAATTTTAATAATAAATGGTTTCATTAACTAATCAACATGTAAGAAACCGAATAATCAAAGAAAATAATTTCTATATTAACGTAATAGCTTAAATCAATGTAACTTGTAGTCAATATCGCAATTATTAGAACTCATTCAATTTAATCATTATTTTCATTTTATGTATTAATTTAAATATTAAAAATAAAATTGCTGTATCTTAAAAAGTTGATCCGTGGAATCGTCAATGCTTGCGTAGCATGGCATAAATTGTCAATATTAATGTACACTGATAAAAGGTTAACTTGATTCAAGAAAATCACTTTGAAGAGTTTGATAATATTGAATCAAGTGGAAAATATCTTGATCTAAGAAATGATTCTTGATTTAAGAATTTTTCTACTTAATTCAAGATTATCAAACTCTTCAAAATGATTTTCTTGGTTAAAGAATTTCTCACTTGATTCAAGTTAATTTTTTTATCAGTGTAGATACAAAATATGAATATATTTATAATTTAAAATCAAAACTTAATGATAACTTTCTATTTTACGTGTTATTTCAAATATAAAAATCGAATTGCTGTATTTCAAAAAATTTATCCGTGGAATCGTCGATGCTTGCGTAGCATGGCATAAATGATCAACATCAATATAGATACAAAATATTAATATATTTATAATTTTAATTAATATTTGATGATTATTTATCATTTTACGTGTTATTTTAGATATAAAAATAGAATTGCTGTATTTAAAAGAGTTGATCCGTGGAATCGTCGATGCTTGTGTTATGTCTGTAGGCGTTAAAAATGCGGTAGCGAAGTAACGGCGGAGGATCGGACTAACTCTTAAGAATACACAACGAGGAGTTTTAATTCTCGTTGTTAAATTATTTGTTGTGGGAGCTTTCGAGAGACGAAATACCACGCCTTTTGAAGAGACTGAGAATTTTTGTAGAGATTTGATTCTCTTAGATTTAATAGATTATTTTTCACTTACCTTTAGATGGCTTGTTCCTTACTGATCCGGGCCTTGAAGGGCAGCTGGAAGCGCTCTCGAGTCTGGATGTTGAATTTGAGGGCCAGGAATGGATGATTAAGGGCTGCTTTCTCAGTAAAGAACGACTCGAGATTCGTGTAGTTTGTTTTTATTAGAACAGCAGCAATCGGAATGTTACACTTTCACAATAATTTATTTAGCACTTATGAACTAATTATTTAGATTTTTCGCTTTAATTTTCGGTTAACGTCTTTCCAGTTTCCCGCAGGAAAAAGTGCGTAACTGACCGAATAATAATTAAACTTAATGGATTCAAACCGATGTAAATGCGGAGCAAATTAAACGGTTAATCCCTTATATTAACGAACTTATCTATTTTACGTCTGCCGGATGACCGAGACCCGCTTGAACTAAGTGCGGCGCAAATTAGAACAAAAGCCCTTGCAGACGGCGGCCCGCTTTAACTAAGTGCAGTGCAAATTAATTAAAAGGCCTGAATTTAATTTTATCACGTTCGCCGTATTAACGGGGACCCGCTTGATCTAAGTGCAGCGCAAATTAAACCAAAAACCGCGAAGGATCAAAACGGGTGCTACGCCATTAGAGAGTGATAATCGATGAAAAGCTGTTCGTGATTTACTTGAAAGTGCATGCAAAAAAGCTAGCGAAATAGTATCCAGCCTACCGAGAATCATGACAAACACAATGAAACTTGGTTCGTCTTTTATTCTACATTTATTTGTATATTTTCATTTCGCTAAATGTATATGGGTCGTTCAATATCAAATCCACCCCTTCTGATTTCGACAAATTTTTGTCAGAAGTTTTCTTTCATCATATAACGAAGTTCTACCAAAGGAAAAAAATACAAAAATTTTTTTTAAAAGATATCCAAATTCAAAATTTTGTAATTTTTCCAGTTCTTCAATTTTGTTTTTGTAATATCTCGAACGCTATTATAGATACAGGAATAACCTTTTGTTTGTTTGGAAGGAGACACTTAGGGCTATAAAAAATCATTAAAAATGAAGTTCGCAGTTAAAATTTTGGCTCAATTATTTTTGTTGAATACCTTGTACTGATATTAAAAGATTATGAAATTATTAAAAGGGTATTTTTAACTTCCTGCTAAGAAAATTGAAAATTTTCAAAAATCGGGAAGTTATTGGTTTCACCCCGTTTTTCGAAAATCGAGTTCTCGTCAGATCTCTTGACGTTTTGAGGTCCTAGGTGTGACGTTCTGGCAGAAATTTGAACTGTAAATCGATAATTTATAGTAAAATTATTAAACGATTTTCTTAGAATTACATTCCAAAGGAGATTCGTTGGTCCGTTGCTGAATTGGCAACGTGGCAACGGAAATTTTAGACGATAAGAAGTCATCGCGGCCCGCGAAACGTTAATGTACCTACGTCAGCATGGGATCCGGGCCTCGACGACGTTTCCGAGATGTAACCTGAGCCCAACAATGGCTGCCACTGATCATTTGTGTAATTAAATAATTAACTAAGTCAGTCGACCGGGAGAGCTCTTCGAGCTCGGACCTTGTCCACCGGCTTCTATCTAACCTTTTCCTTATCATTAAATTTTTATGTTACAATGTTAATCTTGACTAATTACTTCTAATAGTGGGAGCGCTTCTTAGCGTTCCATCCTATTTCCTAATATTTCTATAGGGGCGAGCGCTTATTAGCTGTTACACCCTGTTCCGATCAGTAAAAATTAATAATAATCTTATAAATAAAAATCATGGTACGAGACATTATCTGTGCGGCACACCGGGGATCTATCGATCAGCTAACGCGGCCGGCCTGGAAATAATTCTTGAAGTTCGGAAAATCCAGAACGTAACAGTATACAATTTATAAAATTTTCGAACAGATGTAATCTATGTTGTGATAAATAATTATTTTTTAATTATATTTAATAGATATATAATATGTTAAAATCGTGCTCAAACGTTATACTTTGAAAACCTGCGTAAATAATGTTGAATGTTAATTATATTTTAAAGCTTCCAATTATCAGTTCAACAAAATTTTAATATTACACTTTCAAAAAAATATCGTTTAGAAATTTAATAGTTTTTCAATTATAGCTTCAATTATTCATAACACTAATTATTTTAGGGTTATTATTAATCATGTAATTCTTTATAGACATATTTTCTTATTTTAGTATTATTTCTATTACAATTTAAATATATTTTTGAAGAATTCCACGATTTAACTCGTGACATTGCAACATATAATTGACCATGATTAAACACTTCTTTTCGTAGATCAATGCCGATTTTTTTGAAAGTTTGACCTTGTGCTTTATTAATTGCCATGGCAAATGCGAGTCTTATTGGAAATTGTCTGCGTTTGAATGTAAACGCACTTGGATGTTCATGATATAATGATATTCGATTTATAAATACTACATCTCCAGACTTATCACCAGTTAAAATTTTACGTTTTAACAATGAAACTCCTAGTTCAATAATCAAAAGTCGTGTTCCGTTGCATAAACCTTCGTTTACACTTAAATTTCTTCTCAACATTACTATGCTGTATAATCTTAAACGTAGATGATGTGGGGGAAAATTTGGAGGATTTAATGTATGCAAATATTCTGTTAAAATTGATGCGTTAAGATCTCCGTTATCACAATTTTCAGTGCTATCTATACTTTCATATAATACCTCCGTTAACTCATCCAATAGTTCGACTACTTTATTATTTATATCATCGACATCAACATTTCTTGGAGATAAAATAGCAATTTGACTAAGTGTATCATAATCATTCTTCTTAATTACATCATAATAAACGTCTTTGACAATATCAGATTGTGGATCTGCAATTAAATTTTCGGGCACTGTAACAAAGTCATTAACGTCATTTAAAATTCCATCACCAATTAATAATAAAAATTTGGCAAATTTTGATTCTTCAGGTAATGTACGCATATTTTAAGTTAATGTAAATTTAGTAAAAAGTTTCCACACTGATGAAAATTTAATTGATAGGTTGATAGTTTCAGACCGCGTAGCATACAACTTTATTGGAAGTAATTGTCTGAAATCTCCACCGAGTATAACAATTTTTCCTCCGAAAGGCAAATTATTATTTAATATGTCTCTTAATATTATATCCACCAACTCTAATGCATGTCTTGGAGCCATAAGTGCTTCATCCTAAGTGAATACATCAGTGTTTTTTACCTGTTCATATTCTTTAGAATTTGATTTCATATTTGAGGATGAATCGAAATATAAAGGTACAGGCATACCAAATGATTTATGAACAGTTTTCCCACCAGGCAATAATGTTGCGGCAATCTCAGTATAAGCCATAGTATTAACATTTTTATTTTCACTGCGTAACATATGGTATAGAGTAGTATAAATAAAAGTTTTACCAGATCCACCTGGTCCATCAATGTAAAAGCAATTTATTCCATTACTTATAGTATTATGATTATTGACTGTATTGTCAATTAAATCCACAATTTCTTTTTGTTTTTGATTAAGAATTTCATATTGATTTTTCGAAATAGTTAAGTGGTCTTGATTAGATGTATTATTATAATGATCGATTATTTCTTCTAGAATTATTTGTTCCATAGTTGGAAATTGATTTAGATGTGATCCTTCAGATATTAACAATCTACTTATTTCAGCGCAGCGTTCGGAACCGTACGATAATTATCGTACACATACGATAATTTTGTGCCTACGTACGATGTACGATAGCATATCATTATCGTACGCAGATTGTACGATAATTTCTATCATGATGCAAAATTTGAGAATTTATATTATTTCACTCATGCGCTGATAGTCTAAATCGCAGTAGCATGATTTTATTTTGTCCAATAAAATCTTGGAAAAATACCGGGAAATACAAGTTCTCTATTCCTATTGGTTCTTACGATCCGCTCTGCTAAGTTTCACCACTGCCGATACTGTAACTTTATCCAGCGTCTACCAATGCGAACAAGAGAATATAAGTTCGATATTTCGATTATGTTCACACTTCATATGTATCGTATATTTTGTGTAGAAAAGTTGGCAATCATTTCGTTACATTATTATGATTATGTCTGTATTCGCTCTGACAAAAGGAATTATTCAAATTAAATGAAGAAAGAAGTAATTTTCTAGAGCAGCAAAATTTTGATTACACACTCGGAGTGATTGTTATCACTGACAAGTAGGTATATCTATCAAATACATTATTTTAGTGGCTGTATATTTTATATAACTTACTAACCTATTAATTATTTTTTATCTGTGCAATGAAGAATGAGCCCTACATGCAAAGTAGATAGTACGAGCAGTCAACTGACTGAATCAGACTTAGATATCACACCTCCCAGAAAAATCACCAAGATCAACAAGCATCGCCAGCGAAAATTCAGAGACGCCTGGCTTAAAAATGAAGATTACAAGCAATGGCTTAGTAAAGTGCCTGAAGAACAGTACAAAGCTAAATGCCGTACATGCAATATAATAATGAATGCAGAGTTGACTGTGATAAAAAATCACATGACATCAGAAATTCATCTTCGAAAGCCTTTAGCATCTCAACAGTCAATTTCTACTTTTATAAAAAAAACTGACGAAATCAGCACGAAAGCCAAAGCAACTCAAGCCCTCGAAATAAAGTTATGTGGTTTTCTAGCCGAACATAATATATCCTTCACCACTTTAGATCATTTGACAACACTATTATAAAGTTCTGTGCCTGATTCTAAAATTGTTAAGAACATGCAGATGAAATCGACGAAAGGAACTGCGATACTGAAAAATGTCATTGCTGAGGCCGAAAAAGAATATCTGCAAAAAAAATTGCAGATCAGTCGGTTCAGTGTTTTAATTGACGAATCAACCGATATTGGGGGCATCATTGTGTTATGTGCATCATTGTGAGGTAAAAAATAATAATCATATTTCACTGCTTTTACGGATAATAATGATCTATTATGTGTTTTTATATTTTAAATTTTGTAAAACAGGTTTTTTGAGGCTGAAGAGGGTCGAGTGGTCAGCGAGTTTTGGGATCTCTGTCAAATTTTCGTGCAAGATTCGGAGGTGGAGAGTGCTACGGCAGAATATTTGTTCGGACTACTAATGAAGTCCTTTGAAAATTACGAGATTCCAATAGAGAACATCATTGAATTTGCGTCGGATGGAGCCAGTACAATGATTGGAAAAGATAACTCGGTAGCTTCAAGATTTCTCGAAAAATGCCCTGGCATTTACATTTTCAAGTGTATATGCCACTCATTGCATCTTTGTGCCAGCAATGCATGTAAAAAATTACCAAGAAGTTGTGAAGATCTGGCTCGAAATGTCTATGGTGAATTTAAAAACAGCGCTAAACGACAGCACTTGTTCAAAAAGTTCCAAACATTTTTAGACATTGATGTTCACAAAATTCTCCGCCCAGTACAAACGCGTTGGTTATCTTAAAAAGCGGTCGTTTCGAGGATAATTGAACAGTGGCCTGCACTCGAATTATACTTTAGAGACCAAATGCTAACTATTCGATTAAAATCTGTTGAACAGATTGTCCAAGCTCTCAACAATCCGATCATCAAACTATTTTATTCTTTTCTGGACTATATACTACCTAAATTTACTAAACTAAATGAACTCTTTCAGTCATCGTCGGTAGTTGTTACAAGCCTCCATGATAAAATGTGTAAAATCTATCAAGAACTTTTAGAAACGTACATGTCCAGAGATTATATTTATCGGACCAATTTAAGTGAACTAAACCCATGCAATGAGTCGCATCGTTTACGTCCGGAAAATATGTACTTTGGAGTTGAAGTCAGAAAAATGCTAGATCAGGTCAAAAATCGCAATAATAAAAAATTAAAATCAGATTTCGCAACGACTTGTACCGATTTTCTAATTGAAGGTTGTAAAGAAATTAAAAAGCGCTTTGATTTTTCAGATCCTGTTTTAACATTAGTCTCGTATCTGAATCCGTCGAAAGCAATGTTGAGAAAGACCAGGGATATTGTCCCCAGTTTGCTGCCCTTGATGAAGGCTTTGCCTCGTATTGCATCAAGTGATCAACATCAAATAATCGATGACGAGTGGCGTCAATTACCGTCTTTCGAGCTCCCGGCAGGTATTGATGTAAATGATCCGGTCGATATTTTTTGGGCAAAGCTGTTGGAATGTGAAGAAGGAGACCAAGGAATGACTTTTAAAAACGTTTCAAAATTTGTGCTCGAAACAATTTCACTTTCACACTCGAATGCTGACAGTGAACGCATATTTAGCAAAATTAACTTAATTAAAACTAAGGCTCGCAATAAAATGACAATTTCGACGGTAAACGATGTGCTATTAGCTAAACAACGAGTTAGAGGTAAAGAAAACGATTGCACAACGTATGATCCATCACAGAGTGAATACAGTCGGATGAACAAAGCGTTACTCTACAAGAAAAAAATTTCCACAGAAAGTACTGCCAAAACGGTTCAAGATTTATATATTGACTCAGATGTAGAGGAATTTAATAATATTTTAATGCCAAACGATTTCTAAGTGATAACACAAATAATTAATCTTTATGAATACGTTAATTATATTAAATTATTTTTTAAAAACTATATTGAAATATAAAAATTGTATTTTCGGTTTTTATGAATATAAGTGTATATTAATATATAAAAGAAATTCTTTCATCTTTTATTTCACTACCCATTCATATCCATTTCTTCTTTACAAATACAAAATTTTGGCGTGTTTCATAACCAACTTGCATGGGAACAGTGAAATTTTGTCTGAGTGAATTTTAAACTTGGCGCGTTTATTGAACTTTAAGTGGAAAGGGAATCAGGTCAGGTCTGTACCACGTGTAAAACATTTGGGTTTCAGTGTTCTGTTGATTTGACAGCGGTGGTTTAAAAAAGATAAACTATAGAGTACTTGAATGCATATCAATATTACAATTTATATGATTTATTTATCTATAATAGACATTATCCTAAAAAATACGATAATTTCAATCCATGTACGATAATTTTACGCCCCTGGTACGATAGTCAGTCCACTTCAAGTTGCTAACGCTGTTTCAGCGTAAGCTTTTGAAATTGCTATTTCTTATTCGCAGTTATTTTGAAAATCTTGAGACATTGAATTTTAAAAATTTTCCCATAGTAAATGAGGAGTGATCGGTTGACAATAAATTAATATTCTAACGAATAATCTTCGTAATTGTCTAGGCATCATCCAAGAATCAGCTTCACTTAATGATCGTCGCCATTCATCATCATCTTCAATTATTCCAAGAGCTAAACATGCTTCAACAAATGTATTGAATTGTTGTCCATTGACATATTTTAAGTTTTGATAACTTGTTGCGCCTTTAGTATGTATTAACAACAATCTTAAATCAAATAATTCTGTTTGATTAGGTGATATAGAATACATTCTACCAATGACGTTAAATTTTGCTTTACGTTTTTCCCACCTATAAGCATTCGAATCTTTTGATACCTTTTTATATACATAGAAAGATGGAATATCGGAATATGATAATTTTCTAGCTTCTGGATCTCTGCTATTTAACTCAAAATAATCTAAAAGCATAGTTTTTTTTTGTAGTGCCTTATTTATACTTTCCTCATCATCAAGTGAATCTACTGTGATTGTATGTTGATGTTATAAATGTACTGGTAAGCGCGTGACAGCATGACTTTTCTGTTGTAATTCTTCATTCAAAACTCGCCAACAAGCTTCCACTGGACCAACGTAACGTCCATCTATAAAATTTTTAATTTCATCATGATCTAAGTTGGCATCTGAGTTGGAATTATCTTGCAAATTATTCACAATATTCATTTCAGCAGCGTCATGACCTTTAAATATATATTTATATAAGTATTCAACAGCTTTTATGCTAGACACAATTTCTACATTAACATGACAATTAAATAATAATAATAATTAAGCATTGTATGGGACTACATGTCGATTGTCTACTTCATAGTTGTTTGATTTTGTGTATTTTTTATTCGTGTTTTGACGCTGATATTGAGGATAACCGTTGTCATCTAAAATCGTTTCCTCTTGAAAATTTCTAGGATAATGTTTTGAACATTTTCCATTTTCAATGCACCAATCTCCACAAGGACCATGTATCATATTCTTCATAACAATGTCATGTAACGTTTGATTTACATTAGGATCGGGAATTTCCGCAGAAATAAATTCGTCCACCTTAGCGGATGAATTAAATTTACTATCAACATCTAATGTAACTAAAAGATGAATATGGGGAAGTCCACGTTTTTGATATTCTGTAACATAGACACATGCAATAATCTTTCCAAAAAGATTTTGTTTTGTAATTATATTTAATAATTCTTTGACTTTTAAATAAAATACTCGTGTTACTAAATCCGGCCTATCGGCTGCTGTTTGGCCAGGCAGTAAATTTTCTTCAATTTCACGCCACTTAGGGTTGCATGTCATTGTGATAAATAAGTCAGGAGTTCCAAATTTACGACCCATACACATAGCATCTTGATAATGTTGAACCATATTTCGTGGTGAAATTATAAATGTTGATGGTAGTATAAACACTTTTCCAGGTCTGTCGTAAATGTTCGTATTATTTCGTTTTTGTAAATAGTCTACTAATCCTTGATAAGACTCAGCTCTTAGTCGTTTTTGATTGTTACGACGGTAATTTATTCGATCTTTTTCTATTTTTACGTAGTTGTCAACAATCCATTGTTGAAAAAATCTACGTCCCATTACGAATACATTAAAGTCATCTCGAATAGCGATTCGATATTTAACATAAGCATTTCTCGATATAGACTTATTTTTATTTAAACATTTAATATCTTTATGCCAACCTTGTGAACCATAAGGGTAAAATAATGGATATACCCAAGGTTCTACATTGGGATCCATTGTACTAATAGTCTTTAGTTGTTTTGTATGTATATTTCTAATTGTCACGTATGAGTCGGCAATTTCTCCATCTGCTGTAGTTGAAAATACTGCAGCAACTTCAATAACCTTTTGCGACGCTTGTCTAATCCGTGTTTTAAAGAAAACAATAATTGTAATTCTGGTTCTCTATTGTTATTTTTAATTGTTTCTGCTTCCAATTCATCTTTTATCATTTGAAAAGATTTCGCAAAAATATTATGCTCTCTCATTATTTCTTCAAGACTCTTTACAATTTCTATATCTAGCTCAGAATTTCGTTGACAACGAAAGTTTGATGCTTCGTTAGCATCTATTATAAACAATTGACCGTTCGACGGTAATTCTCCAGCTTCAGGATATGAAGATTCATTAACTTTATAATATATTTGACCCTGAATTTTAAAACAAAATGGACCAGGACGTCTGTTATCGAAAGTGACTAAATTTGCATTAAAAGACGCAAACGAAAAAGAGCTATTGTAATAACGAATTCTATTAAAAAAATGATTCGAATGATCGTGAGAACCATCAAAAAGATTTTTTAAAAATAATGGAGCATCAGGTAAATCAGGAAGTCCTACTTCACCATGACTGCAGCAATCATTAAATGACAATTTTTTATTGGCAACTTGTTCATCCACAAAATGCCGTGCATTACAATGTGCACAAATTACAGTCATTGGTCCTAAATAATGTTGTTTGATATTGTCATTCTGATTTCGAGTTTGGTTACTGTTGCCGTTGGTGTTATTATTATTACTGTTGTTATCGTTGTTGTTATTGTTATTGTTGTTGTTGTTATTGTTGTTGTTGCTGCTGTTGTTATTAATATTCTCCCCTAAATTAAGATCATTATTATTGCAAGTTGTACTTTCAAGAGAAAATGAAGCATTGATAGGAAAATTAGAACGTTCGTTTAAAGCATTTTCGTCACTGGAACTTTCAGTAAACTGTTGAAACTTACTCGAAATTAAATTATGAGTAGAAAAATCATAAATGTATCGTTTAGTTTCACCGCTTACATAATATATTCCGCTTGACGTTGAAGGTTCATTATGTAAATGAAGTAAACGTGGTAATATTTGATTTTGATTAATCGTTATGTTCGGAGGTGCCAAAGGTGACAGTGTGTGAACAATATTATTGTTGTGTTGAGATGTATTTTTTTTTAGATATTCTCTTTAATTTTCTGGATTCATTATACTTGTCCAATTTTGCTCTTTTGAAGATTTTTTCTTTTTCTGGAGGACGGTTAATCTTTTTTTTTGGCATAGTATTTATATTATAAATATGTGTTAAAATTTCACTCCAAAAAATCACCGAAAATAGTAATAAATCACATACAATCAAAAATGACGTATGTAATTAAAAGGTACTAAAGATCACAAAAAAACAAATTATCACCTAAAAAATTATCGTACTAATTAAATTGAAAAACTTTATTAAACAAATTAATATTAATTAATCTCAGGTTTAAGGTGAATAAAAAAAAAAGCGTACACTGTAGTTGTTAAAAATAAAAGAATAATATATTTAAAATATATAAATATGTATTGTAATATTAATTTTTAACACAAAATCAGTTAAATAACGTCTTAAAAACTTAAAAAAAAAATGAAAAAATGTGATTCGTAATGTTCGAAATTTCGATAAGTTTTGTAACATTAAAATTTATATATAGTTTGAAAGATTTATTTGTTGAAATATATAGGTATATAAGATTATCAGTTCTTATAGATTATATTTATAAACTTCTATTGATTTAAAATTTAAAAATGGTCTTATATAATCTTTGTGCAAGAAGTGTTTATATGTTAATATTTTTTTCAGTTTTTTTATTTGATTTTTATAATTTAATACATTTAAAATGGTTATTTATAACCTTTGTTCAATTTAAAACATTCATATTCTTACTATCACTTTTCAATCAATCCTTAATTTCAATATTAAATATATCTTTCATATTTTTTTTTCACTTTTTATTTCAATTTTATTATCAATTTAACTTCAAATTTATTATCAATTTTATTCCAAATTTATTTTCAATTTTATTTCAAATTTATTTGCAATTTTGTTTCAAATTTTATTTCAAATTTATTTTAATTTTTCATTTTGTATTTTCCAATATTTTCTATGATCATCCGGGAAGGAATGGTCCTGGTTCATCAGTGACGAAATCTGAAATAAAAAGTAAATAAATTGATTATTTGAATCTATACGCGATTATGCCATGTTACTTATATAAATATTTCATTGATCATTATTAATCGGAAAAAATTCACTGAGTTGTTTACAGCATATAAAGATAACATCATTAATGATAATTATATTATTAAATGTATAAGTATGTAATTTAACTGATTTACAACGAATTTTTAAGATTAAAGAGTGTAAATAAAATAAAATGTAAAAAATCATTGAAGAAACGTTTAATTTTAATAGCAAGTAGCCAAGACAATTATCAAATTTACTAATAATTGAAAAATAAATTACATTAAAATATAATTACAATGTGTTTAATTTATTCTTAATAAAATAATAATCTACTTGTAAATTATGACAAAGATAAACAATGTAGCATTATAAATATTATATTACCATATATTTTCATTACTTACATGACTTTTTGCCACTGAAATTTTAGAATAATTATAAGATATTCGGCCAATACGATTCTTAGCCAAAAAATTCGATGCACAAAAATTGTAAATACAATAATAATTGTATAAAATGTATGTAAAACATACACTTACTAAAACAGTAATCGTAAAACTGTAAAATTTTATTAATCGACTATTAATAACTGAAAAATTCTCAATAAAGGTTATGAGGAGTCACTTAAACAATCATTGATCGAAGTAATCATCCAAAATAATAATCAATCAAAATTGATTGTCAATATCATCTGATAATTTAAATGATATTTGTATATATATGGTTAAAAAACACAAACATTTTAGAATAAAATTCATACAGTTGAATATTAAATCAATCTGGTATAAATCGCAATAATGGCAATCTCTATTGTTATTTTGAAGTCTTTGATAAAGACTATAAATATATCGCAAGTATTATAGATAATTTATAGTATGTTCTTTCCACTATGTCTAACTATACTCAATTGTTTAGTTATCATTTCAGTCAAACATTAGGGTTCATTTGAAATAATAGCGGCAACTTAAATGAACCTTGAAGCCGTTAAAACGCTGACAGTATATTAACAGCTGATTTGCACACATCATATTTAAGTAGAATTCTCAATCATCGTCCATTATTTTAAATAATAGTTTTAAGAAAATAAAGAAAAAATATTCTATTATTATATTTTCCATATTCTATAAGATAGATTGATGATTGACTGAATGAAATTAATTTAGTATTAAAACTTCTTAAACTAATTAAAAACAAATTGATTTTTATTCTTATTAGCTAAGTTAAAAGTGCACGTACAGCGCGCAATTTAAATTTCCAAAAAAAATTAAAATATAAGAGAAAATAAAATACATAATTCTAATGATTAAATAACGTAGAAATACATCGAAGTAATTACGTTAAGCTTACCAATGAAATATCAGTCATTCAAGACATATTATTTTGCGAATATAGAAATTCAAAAAATTAATAAAATCGCAATATTAAATAACCTACGCCGCACAATTTTGCAATCGAAAGAAATATAAAATTAACATATAATACCATAATAGGTAAACAAAAAATGATTTATGAGGATATTATTTTGAGAAATAATTGTACATTAAGAATGTTCATAGATTCTATATTTAAGAAACACATTGTTATAAGTACTTATTATTGTTGTGATATTTGTATTCACATCGTACGTGACATTATTTAGAATAATTATCATAGAACACAAATTATTGATACAAACATAGAAAAAATTATAATAATAGTATAAGTAATTGTATAATAATTATATGGTAATTATAAAAGTGTTGTTCACAAACCATTGTTAGCGTTAAAGTCTTAATTTTTTTTGTTCATAATAAAAAAAGAAATTATGACTTTAATCGACAAACGCGAAAAAATACATTATATAAAAATATTTCAATTAATAGCAACTTTTAACATTCAAAGAAAGGAATTACCCGTGCAAAAAAAATTCTGATTAAAAGTGAATTTTAGATTGAAATTCATATTTTGACACAAATATGAATTAATTTTGAGATTAATCCAAATTTGAAATTGATTTGTAAATAGAAATTTCGATCCTGCTTTAGAATATTAATAAAGACTTGAGAATATTTAGGATAAATTTTATCTATAAAATATTCTATATAATATTCAAAGCAGGATCGAAATTTCTATTTACAAATCAATTTAAAATTTGGATTGATCTCAAAACTAATTCATATTTGTGTCAAAATATGAATTTTAATCTAAAATTCGCTTTTAATCAGAATTTTTTTTGCACGGAAACTCTAAATAACTTAAACAGTAAAGTATCATATTCATAATTCAGTTTAAAAGTCGTATCAATTCAATCAAGGTACTACTGAAAAATGAAAATCTTATCAATTTAGTTTGAAAATAATAGTTAACACAAGCTATTATACCATGTAGGGATCTTAACAACATACATTTAATTAAAACAAGACATGTCAAATAAAAGCCCCTATTTAAAATCATAACGAACAAATAATATTTAAAATATTTTAAAATGAAAAACATCACCCTAAAACTCAACCTTGAAAATCGTATTTCAATTTTTCGACTAAAAAAATTCAAGTCAAAGAATAATATTCTCAAATAAAAAAAAAAAAAAACATAATTATTAAAACTCAAACTCAAAATATCAATTAAATCAAAGCATAATTTTTAATAAAAAGTATCGAATCGAGTCGAAAAAAAAATTAAAAGCACTTGAAATTTATGTCATTCAATTTGCTATCATCCTCAAGTACTAAAAGGTCAATCAACATTCAAACTCTTGTTATAACGAGCAATAATCTATCTTTCTTTTTAAATAGTTAATAAATTTAAATAGGTAATATATACTTAAAAATAATTTGGTTAAAGGATGCAGCTGACTTATTAAAATTACTTATTACATAACATAACCAATTCAATAGTATTAATTATAAATATTAAATCTATCAGTCATAGTATTAATTATAAATATTAAAATTATCAGTCATTTTTTTTACTTCAAAGTTAATAAATATTTTAAACTACCCACCCCGGTTGAAGAATAACTTCACGCTTTCTTCACCTTTATATAGATTAATTAGCATTTGTAACTTCATTGTACAGCAAGACTGTAATATTGATCTATTCGATTGTATGTCAAGCATCAGTGTCAGTACCATAGCTTCAATCATAGTTAACTCCAGATGAATAAACCGCCAATCTTCTTTTTATAAGAACATATCCTAATGTCATCCAGCTGTAGTATACTGAATATAATACATTAAATATATTATATTAAACATAATGCATACTCATCATAAAGCTAAGTTTAAGTATAATTATAATTATAATCTCTATTATGCTGAAGAAAAATAAAAAACTTAGTATTATTAAAGAATGTTAGCTGTCATGCGCCACTCAGAATAACATCTGTATCTTTTTGTATCTCTGTTATTGGCCATTAGGCTGTTGAGATGTATATAAGGAAAATAAAATAAAATAAAATAAAATACGTTATAGTTTTTTTAACACTGTAAAAGTTCAAATTTCTTAAATAGAAATGACTATTATGGATAGTTTTTAGTTATAGTAATATCACTTTTTATAAATCTTTATGTTAAAAACTAAATAATTCAGTTCAATAGTATTCTTTTTTTTATATTGAAAGATATTATTAGTATCTAAATAGTATTAAGTCATTTTATCAGTTATATATACCTACTTAAAATCTATTAACGTAAATTAACCTTCATAGATAATGAAAACATAATTGCTAATAGGATCTGAACGGTGAAAACTTTAACGTGTTTCCTTGCTACCGTCCGGAATGTCCATCTTCTCTGAATTCGGACACTGTTCAGAAGATAATAGTACATCTCGATTTTTATAATCAGCAGAAAATTTCTTCTCTTGATGCGCTGTCGATGGTGATCTAATCTGTTTAGATTGAGGGCTTCTATAATTTCTATTAAGCTGTATATTAGTCAAGACTTTATCATCAATGAGGGTTATGTTTGACAAATCCTGGCATTGAATGTAGGGTATTCCAATTATAACAAACGATGAAAAGAAACTTTATGTAAATTTATACATTCTAAAAACTATAATTAAAAAGAATAACTAAAAACTCACAGTTCTTATCGCGACACAATTTACCGTTAACTCTGACATGTGATCCAGCAGTAATTACATTTGATTGATTTTTCATGTTGTATACCTGAATAGTTACTTTGAACTGAAGATCAGTAATAGAGCCAGACCCATTACCATATTTTCCGCTTGTTTTTATATTGTCATGAATAAATCCTTCAGTAACTGTAAAAAAAATTAAATAAACAGAGTGGTATATTTATTTAAGAACAAAAACTAATTTCAAAAAAATAAAAAATTTTTGAACATCAAGTTACAATAAAGTAAAATCAATTGAGAAATTTCAAGACCTACCGATAAAACCGTACAAATTTGGAATTTCGCTCAAAGAAACTGTAAGTAAAGTTTGCGTGACAGGAGCTGCGGCAAATTTTTTATATTCTGTTTTTGATGAAATGTTCAATTCAAATTCAGCAAGTTCCTCACTTGGATCAAAATAATTTTTGTCGGCTGGTGTACACTTTAACCAATCCACGGAGAACATCTAGAAAACAATCATAAAATTTAATTGAATAATTCTTATATAAAAAAAGCTAGAAAGTGACAAATATTTCAATTTCTAAATCACACTTACACAATTCGCTTGAATTATAGACTCATACTTTGTAGCATCTCGGTCCCATGCTAATACCCGAACCTGACGTCCTTGACGATTATTTATTATAAATCTAAATAAACTTTTTCCTTTCTTTAAAGTTTTAACTCCCTCTACTGATTCCGCATAACTACATATTTTGCTATAATGAATATACAAAAAATTTTTAGTATTAAAATTCTAACAAGAAATAAAATTTAATCAATTTGGATAAAAATAGTGTCACTAAAAAATAAATGTATTTTAATGTAAAAAAGCGTGGGGTGCATTAAAAGTGATTTTTTAAGATATTATCAAAGTGATGATCCCTCTACTCATCTGTCAATAAAATGTTTATAACTACTGACCTATGCACCCCACGCTTTTTTACAATAAAATACATTTATTTCTTAGAGCATGTTAAAAAGGCTCAAATCAAAAATTAGAAAAATCATATTTCATATAAACAACAAACGATGTTTTTTAATTTAATTAAAATCAAGATGAAAGATTATTTAATGTCGGCTTCCTTTATTGTCATGAAACAAATTCAATAATATACGTAATTTTTTTAGTTTTATACTTTAATGTTTGTTATTAATTAATTTCAAGTTAAAATTGTTCATATTAAACAAAAAGAAAAGTAATTTTCTTATGCAACAATATGGCCGATGAACGCATTTTAACCACACAATGAACACGTGCTTGGATTATAGAATTAACAATAAATATAATTTCTTATACTTACACAAATAGATCTTCAACACTTATGCAATCGAAGTCTTCATTAGTTATAACAGACATAATGAACGTCGTAATTTAAAAATTAAAAATTGCAAAACGTTTATTATGTTTATTTTATTAATTTTACTTAATAGAACCCGCAACGTATGTATATATACGTGTGAACGCGTCGAGTGTTGAACGAAAAAGGAAGATTGTAAAATAAAACTACACATATCAAGTAAATGTCTTGACATGCGCATTACTTAATTATGTACATTAATTGACCAACGTAGTTATGAAAATTATTACATTCACTAATTTATAATTTATTTATTTCTGTATGTATAATACTATATATACTATAAAATATTATATTATATATAACATTAAATATTAAATATTATAACATTAAATATATTGAAACACTAAATTTTTGCTTCTTTGAAAAATTTAATTCTCTAGGCCACTAGACCTCGCGGATAAAGAATAATCGCCTAGATTTCGTTATAATTTTGGTCCACTGCCCTGGGATATTCCGCTCCCGTGTATTCTTGATTGTCTTTGTTTTTAATAGATTTATTAATTAATTTATTAGACAAAAGTTCCCACGTGTGCCAGTTAACTTGTTTTAATTACTTACAAATTTTACTGCAAAGATGGTCCTTTGTCCTTGATTAGTTTTGTAGATGGTCGTGTGTAATTACACAGAGTGGATAATGATAGTTGATAAATGAAGATTCGTTGGCGAATAAAATTATAACAAAACTTAACTTTATTTCACCAAACTAACACTTTAATTAAATTTATTATATCCGGTAACGAAATACAATAAATTGGTTGTATGAATATTTTACTTATTTTCGAGATTATGATTAGTTAATTATTAATAATAAACGTAATGATATTTATTTAACATAAAATAATGGTAATAGTAGTATTATAAACTTATTAATTAAACGATAATATTTTATAGGTTTTAGAAATTTTGGTGAGTATTCACCTATTAGTGGCAATAGTGGTATAATAGTAGATTGACTTGAGTATCTAACGAGGTGGTCTACACCGGGGGATAGATCGAAGTGTCGATCACCGCTCAAATATTGGGGTTTGTGACCGTTTTCCCCTCCTCGTGTCGTCTTGTGACGTCACGGGACTACCTATTATTTTAGCTAGTGTCGGTAACGAAAATTTCGGGTGGTAGTTCGCCAGGCTGATAAAGTCGGGACATTTTGTAGTGTCTCAATCCTCCCTGCCAAGCCAAGACTACCCCGTCAACTTTTGGGACCGAGCTAGCTCTTTGAAAGAATCGGTGAATCGTCACCAAGTATAGGAGTGATAGGATGATAGGAGTTAGGGGTGAGTAATCACCTAGGAGGGATAGTTTTAATGAAATGATAGTGTGAGAAGAGAAGATTGGTGAGTAGTCACCTATAGTAGTATGATGATTTGGTGAGTAGTCACCTATAGTTTGTATGATGATTTGGTGAGTAGTCACCTAATAGTTGTATGATGATTTGGTGAGTAGTCACCTAATAGTTGTATGATGATTTGGTGAGTAGTCACCTAATAGTAGTATGATGATTTGGTGAGTAGTCACCTAATAGTAGTATGATGATTTGGTGAGTAGTCACCTAATAGTAGTATGATGATTTGGTGAGTAGTCACCTAATAGTAGTATGATGATTTGGTGAGTAGTCACCTATAGTGGTATGATGATTTGGTGAGTAGTCACCTATAGTGGTATGATGATTTGGTGAGTAGTCACCTATAGTGGTATGATGATTTGGTGAGTAGTCACCTATAGTGGTATGATGATTTGGTGAGTAGTCACCTATAGTGGTATGATGATTTGGTGAGTAGTCACCTATAGTGGTATGATGATTTGGTGAGTAGTCACCTATAGTGGTATGATGATTTGGTGAGTAGTCACCTATAGTGGTATGATGATTTGGTGAGTAGTCACCTATAGTGGTATGATGATTTGGTGAGTAGTCACCTATAGTGGTATGATGATTTGGTGAGTAGTCACCTAATAGTAGTATGATGATTTGGTGAGTAGTCACCTATAGTGGTATGATGATTTGGTGAGTAGTCACCTATAGTGGTATGATGATTTGGTGAGTAGTCACCTATAGTGGTATGATGATTTGGTGAGTAGTCACCTATAGTGGTATGATGATTTGGTGAGTAGTCACCTATAGTGGTATGATGATTTGGTGAGTAGTCACCTATAGTGGTATGATGATTTGGTGAGTAGTCACCTATAGTGGTATGATGATTTGGTGAGTAGTCACCTATAGTGGTATGATGATTTGGTGAGTAGTCACCTATAGTGGTATGATGATTTGGTGAGTAGTCACCTATAGTGGTATGATGATTTGGTGAGTAGTCACCTAATAGTAGTATGATGATTTGGTGAGTAGTCACCTATAGTGGTATGATGATTTGGTGAGTATTTTTTTTTTTTTTTTTTTTTTTTTTTTTGATTAGTCTGCAGCTTTAAAAAAAAAACAAATTAAACTGGCAGATATAAATGTTAGGTGGTATGAATGATTTAGTACATGTTATAGTTTTATGACGTAATAGTATGATAGATGTTTAATATAAATTTTATAGTAGTAATAATACAGCGATATTTTAAATAATGATATGAACGATGATATAGTAATATAAATAAATAATGAAGTGGATGATTAAATAGGGGTTTATCTTTATAGAGAACGCTGGTACGTCTCTTGGAAGTCTTCGATGTCCTTTTCGGTGTGGTTGATCTCAGGTCCGTTCTTGTATCCAGGCCAACGTCGGTTACTAGCCTGGCATTCTGGATCAAAAAGTTGAATTGGTACTCCGCGTCTTTGGTAGTGTCCTTGGAAGTCGTCCTTTTTCTCGTTTTCAGGTGGATGAAAACAAATTTCAGCGTGTTTCCAAGCTTGATTGACTGTATCTTTTTGAGTACTTGAGACATCGTATATTGGTGTTGTTAGTGTCTGATAATGCGGTAACGAATTTAAAGTTGTTACCCTGACTGGATTAGTTGGAAGCTCGTCTTGTGAACCTAGCCGAGATGAAATTTTCGGCTGAGAGAATTTAATTTCTTTCAAAGTTAGTTTTTGAGCTAACTGACGATTTTTAGTCCCAACTTTGTGAATAGTAGTGTCTTGTTTTCCCTTGAAAATCAATGGAAGTGAATCGGCTTCTGGTTGGACAGGCTCCTTGCATTTATCTGGATATTTTCCCAGTTTATGCATTTTGGGTTCGATTGAGTTAAGTCGTTGTTTGACGGCAACCTTCAATCCGTTCAGGTCGTTCATAAGTGAACCTGAAGTTTGGTTGAGGCAATGAAGTCAACTGGCTTCTGTCATGCGGCATGGGCTTCTTAAATTTGGCTGCCACGTTGTTGTCTGACGGATCCGGTACGACTGTCATAGGCGTTGTAGCTGTAGATGTTATGCCAGGTTGAACCATTGTTGGTCTAGAAATCCTGCCAATGTTGAGCTGGGTGACGGATGCTGAAGTTTCTTCGGTGTTGGTCGTTGACGTTGTGGGGGTCGGTATTAATGATTTAGATGGTAATGAAAATGACTGTCTCTTAGTATTACAAGTGATTATGGGATCAGAAGGTAAAGTTTTTAATTTGACGCTTGTTATTGTTGACAACTTTGAAGTACTCCCAATTCGATTCTGAAATGATGGTTGTCGTTTGATTTGACTTGATATTTTAAAGTTGTTTGAGTCATGTGTGCCGAGAATATGTATAAGCATGAGGTCATTAAGTTCATTACCGGATTTGATTTTTAATTCGGGTGTTACACGAGGCATTTCTGAATCAGAGTCCGACTCATAGTCCATATACTCGTATTCTAAGTCGTCTTGGTAAATATCAGGGATTTCTGAAGTATTTGATTCGCAGTTGTTAGAAACCGACCTAACTGGGACACTAGTTAAAGAAATAGGTGCCGTAAGGGTTTGGATCGCGGATATTTGAGCCTTAGTTGGTGTATTGGAGATCACCGGAGTAACTACTTGGTTTTCGGGATCCGGGTTTTTTGTAAAAGGTCGTAAACCGGCTCTTTTTCGTATCTCGTCTGTAGTTCGAGAACAACAGACTGCAGCAATATGTCCACTGCGTCCGCAACGGTCACAGTTAGTTCGTAAAGGTATTTGGTTCAGAGTCTTTTGTAAATTTTCGAACATATCCTGCATCACGGCTTGGAAATTAGTTATTGCGGATACAAGTACGTTCGAGTGGTCATTTTTTGGAATTTTATTACCTGAATCAACTGGGTTTAGACTCGACAATGCAAAAAGCGTGGTCTTTTGGTCTTTTTCTGATTTAATGGTCATCTTGTTTGAATTCGGTAACTCCGATTTAGTAATGGCATTTAATTTCGTTTGAGTTTTTAGGTTATAATCGGCATCCGTGTTAGATTTCGCTTCTTCGTTATTATGTGAGCGTTGACATGAATCTACTACTGGTTGCCAAGCACTAACGCGTTTATATAGTATCGAGTACGTATCAATTTGTTCTTCCGCAAATTTCAATAAAAATTTTGAATTAAATTGATCTGTCAATTTTGAAGCCAAGTTGTGAGATGCGCTGTCTCAACCTTGCCTCGATCGAGAGACAATGTCTCTCTCTCGGAAAAGCCGAAACTGCGGCACCATACACAACCTGGTTCACAGTGAGCAGGGTGGAATCCTCCAGGATGTTTGCACGGAGATCTTCATTTGCCGTCTCAAGCTGTTGTTTGGAATAAGTTATTTTTTTAGATATACTTACTTGTCGTCCTACAAAGGGATTGTTGTTGTCCAAGGAGGAACGGCGTCGCTCTTGGTGTAATTGGGCCGGAAAAGAAAGTCTATTAGACTGCCTTCTATCCGGCACAAGCGATCTTCTATTGCGCCAAAGATAAGCAGCATAGTTACGCAGGTGTATAGGCGTAAAATGCGTTTGCTCCGGATGCATATCACTCCAAAGAGTGTGCATCCGGGCCATATAACCGCTCACCCCCGGCTCGCTACGTTGGTAGCACACCAAGAGGTCGACTCGTAGTTCCTCCGTTCACTTAAAGTTAGTCCTTAAAGCGCCAGGGTCGTCATCGTTTATCGGGTCCGGAGTGCTCCTCCCACCTGATGAATGGCCCTCATCCGAGAAGGACCGGTTGTGGAGAGCACTTCTGAGATTATTCCTTGTAGTAACTCAGTATGTCAATGCAGTGGGTAGTTGGCTCACTGCATCGGCTACGTCGTTCGCCTACAGACCTGGTGTTACGGTCTGCGTTTCCCGCGATGCGCCGCTTGGAGGCCACGTAGCAAGCACTGCTTATTATTATTATTATTATTATTATTATTATTATTATTATTATTATTGTTATTATTATTATCAATTAGATAATTAATTAATTATTATTATTGGAAGAATGAGTTTCTCAGTTTACTATATCAAAAAAACCCATAACCCACAGTATCTAGACCGATCTCCAGTGATACTGAAGACTGAGAAGTTTCGCGGCAACATAAACTGAATATGATACAGCGAATAAGTATTACTAGTTTATCAGCACTGCAATGATGTATTACTCATTTTCAGGGCTGCTGACATTTATTACAAACTTGTCTTATATTTAAAAAAAAAATTTAGCTTGCAATTGTTACCAGTTTGCTGGGCACATGGATTAAAATACAAGATCTCCGAATATAGACTATATTTGCATATTATCCGATAGTATCATTATGTCCGTATTAACGTATAATGGGGATATATCGCTCGTAGATTTAATTCATTCATACCACAGAGTATAGTATTGTAGACCATTTCTGTACAATAAGTCATATTAACCTTTGGATGTGATTCTAGCATGGATTTAGTGACAGTATTATTAGAATGCTGCAGAGAATTCAAGCTAAACACGTCAGCATATATGACACTAGTTAAGCTGACCTAGTAACCAACACTCAGGTCCTTATTATTTCAAAAATCTTTCTCCCAACCGTTGAGATGTGCCAGTATGTGTGACGGTTGCAGTCGCTCAAGTATTAACGCAGCTTACTGAATAACAATCTTGAGATAAATTACCAATTTTATTTTTTTTCTTACAGCGACTACGACACTGGTATGTAAGTTATTCATAAGGGAGCTAAAAGTAATAATTTTTAATTGTGTTAAATTATCTTGTTGAATTAGAAAGCTGCTTGCACAGAGAAAGTTAATGAAAAAAATCCCAAAAGAAACTAAAGAAATAATAGCTAAATCATCAACCAGCGAAGCTGATAAACTAGAAACGGAGGTTAAAAAATCAGACACTCCGGATGACGATAAATATCAACAAACTGAACAATCAAAATTTAAATTCATTATAAAACTAACATCACAGAGAACTAGACTGAACAAGCTAAAAAAGTTGTCGAGATACCTATTGCCGAAACTAAATTGAAACTAAAATTGACAGCAAGCTTGAAATTGTAGTAGTAGAAGATAAATGTATAACAGTAAAGACAAAAAGCGACTCTAAAGAAACACCCAGGCGAAAGAACCTGATAAAAGCGTTGCCGGGAGCCATTCGAATCAGCCAAGATAAAAATAATACAAGTACAGAAATTAAAAGAAAATGTATTTTTATATTTGAAAATATATAATGTTTAAAAGTTATGTTAAAAGTTATTGATATAATTATTGTTATTGTTGCTGTTATTATTATGATAATTGTGATTATAATCATTATTAAATATTTCGATTAATTTCAAAAAAATAAATTAATCTTTTTTGAAGAATTAATTAACTGTTTGAATCTATGCATGCAGAGCAAAACCACTTTGTATTAGTTTTCCGCTGACGAATAATTTTTACACAACTAAAATGGTACCAATACCAACAATTATCACATTCAATACTTTTTCGTGATTCTTTAATATGCTGCGTGCATTTTTTACACTTCCAAGACTGAGAATCATTTTCCTTTTTTTTTATAGCGTTTGTTAAACTCTTATAAGCCGTAGCATCAAAATAATTTTTTGCATCTTTTATTTTTAAGAATCCACCGGGTATGGCATCAGATAAAGGATTTAAATTATTTCTTATATTATTCAATCTTATCAAATCACCTTTACTAATAATAAGTTCAATTTTCGACTCCGGTACCAGAAGTTGCAGAAATTTTATTAAATCATTATTATCTTTTTTAATTATTTTTGCTGGAGCAGATAAATATTCTGCACCGATAGCTGCTCTTTTGGTTTTCCTCGGTCTTCCACGTAATTTTATGTTTTTGACAATAATATTGCTCAAATTTTCTTGAAATAAATTATTAGACAATTGTTCTGGAAGCTGAGATGACGGATCAGATGGATGACCTAAAGATTGAGCTGTTGAATCAAGTGGATTCGGTAATAATTCATGATCCAAAACTTTCTTCGATGAATCAGACAGATTGAGATATTGACGAGGTGAAGATTCAGCTGGTAATTTTTTCTGATTTGATAGTTGTTTTGTTTTTTTTGTATTCAAAACTAAAAATTGTCGTAAGAGTTCCCTCAGCATGTTCGTCTTTAATTCAGCCGTGTTATCATCAAGCTGAATATTATACTTCAATTCTTGTAAAATTTGATCAATAGGCCACTGATGTATCAATTGGTTATCTTCTAAAAGATCTCCATTATCGATTACGATATAAACTCTTGCTAAAAGATTTTGTTCTGTTTGCACTTTTTTTTCTACTGGCTTAATTTGTTGAGTACAATTTTTATCATTTAATGTTTTACCCGTTTTTTCAGCATTGTTGGCTGTTCCTGTATTATGTTCCTATGAAAAAATAGTAAATATTAATCGGTCACCTTTATTAATCGAATATTCTAAAAAGAAACATTTACCTCGTATGCTGAGTGATTGTGTTCTGATACCCAGCTCGTGATGCGGAACACTTTAGTCATTAAATTGACAGACCCACACATTCTTACGGGACAGGCTACCTTCATTGATCTAAATTGTATAAAATAATAATTAGAATTAATTGAAATTAATAAGTAATTACTAAATGAAATTAATAAGAAATTAATAAATCAACATGTCCTAACTGAATATTGCGTTGCTTGGTCCCATCTTTTTTTTTGGTACGTAAATACCAGCCCTAGGGCAGTGGAAATTAATATAGTAGTATGGTAAATTTGGGTAATCATTTATCAGTTTTTTCTTCTCACAGTGTTTCTGCATCGTTCGACGATCTTTCACGCTCAAACTATGTTGTGTACTTGCTTTATATTGTTTTATCAGATTCAGAAAATCGTTATAATTACTGAATTCTTGATTTATAAAAAATAAATCTGTCATGACTACAACAAAAAAAAAGTAACCAAAACTCAATAATTTTTTATGTTCCGACGAAATAGCAAACAAAGAACTAAATTGATAATCACAATAAATTGATCGCATCTAATACAAGTTACGATCAACAATGGAGGCACTAACAATGTCGAAGACAAAAAAGAAACGTAAATTATTTATTATTGTGATTATTATTTTGGACGTTTAATACGAGTCAATAAATGGGTCGAAAAATTCGTGGTAAAGCGCCAACGTAAGCTGAAGTACCAATTTCAGAGAAACACAAAAGATAATGCAGGAAGTAAATTTTCTCACCTCCGGGCGAAAAGCGTCAATTTTCCTCCCGCTGCGCTAAACGAAAATGCCGCTTTCCGCCTCCGTCGAGGAGAAAAATAGTATACAGCCCTTAGGAAGTAAAAAAGAAAACCTCAGATCACATGTTTGTTGACCTCGGCTTCGCCTCGGCCAACAATTACATGTGATCTGAGGCTTTTCTTATTTTCCTTCCCAAGGGGTGTAATATACTATTATCAACTGTAATCAATTACAATAACAAATGCATTAAAATACCCTGATAGCCAGCGCTTTCTCGGTAAGTAGTTGACTTCTAGCAGTTACGGTTAACTTAACATCAAGTTGGCGGTAATTCTTCACTCAACAACAGTTGTAAGCAAATTGACGGAAATCTACGGCCGCAACTTGAATACAAGTTTACAATAAAATTTGTAGTTAAATTTCCTTTTAACTTTACTACAATTTGACAGAAATACTTGTACAGCGAGTTTTGACGTCTAGTTGCAGAGTAAGTTATAGGTGATTAATAGGTATTCGAGCTCGCTTTGCCAACTCTTTCCGTCAAGTTTGCTTCAAATTGCGCGGTACTGCTACTGCCACCATCCACATAATTAACTGTCTTCACTCTAAAACTGATAAAGATACGCATTATAGTTACAGTTGATAAGATAATTTCCTGCACATGCCATTAGTATTATAAGGTTGCTTATCATTGTTAAACGAAGGCGCTTTTCTAAAAAATTTTCTACTTATTAGTAGAGATTCAGCTGAGACCCAAAACAACAATAACAATAGTGAAGATGTTCTTTTGTTTTTTATTCGTACGTATGAAGGTATTCGTCGTGGATTGTTGCGCCTTGGTTACTGAAAAGCTTTTAATAGTCTCTTTAAATATAAAAAAAAGTTAGATAAAATAGCAATGAGTATCATTGAGTTTAAAGTAAATACAGAATACAATTCATATGATGAATTTAAAAATACATTAAAAACATTCCAAAAAAATAATGGATAAGTGTTCACAACTTATCGATCTGATAAATTGTATTTATCAGATGTTAAAAATAAAGACATAAATATTAGTGAAAAACAAGCACTTGTAGCTAAATTGCAATACCTCAGGATTACACTGAAGTGTAAACTAGGTTCATCGACTAATACCAAAGATGAAAAGCAGAAAAAAATACGTGTCACTAGGTGATAATAATGTTAAGTGAAATATTTTAATTTTCATTTTGTTTTTATTTGAAAATTTTATTTTTTAATATTTGTTAGGACTTTCAATACTGGCTGTCCAGTATTTATCAAATTGAATACAATGGAAATCCAGCCGGGTATTTATAAATTGAAGATTACATCATTTAATTTAAAGCATGAAAATCATCCGTCAAATTTTCAGGTAATCTTTTTATTTATTTTAATCAGGTTCCTCCTCTTCCTCAGTACCTGGTTTTTCAACGATTGGCGTAGCAATTGAAGATTCAGTTTTTTTTGAGTTCTGATCTATCAATAAAAACTTTTTAAATAATTTTTTCAGCATTTCCTTTTTTTAGGAAGGACGTGTTTTTGTCTGACTTGAGGTTTCTTTGTAATTCAAAGAAAATTTTTTTTTCATCCCACTGATGGATGAACTGGCCATCTTCAATCAAGTCGCCGTCATCGTTAACAACATAAATGCCATCTTGTATGTTCAAGTCATTATTGATTATGTCAGCTTGGTGAACGGGACGTACTTCAACAAGATTATCAACATCTGTAGTATCACCATCCTATGAAAAAACGAACCACATAATCCAGAAACGCTATTAATTAAATTATTAAAGTTCAAAAATAACATCAACGGTGTTAAAGGAAATTCTATTTTATCAAGACTACCTTTAATAGACTTGGGAACGTGTTTTATTCCAGAATACATGCATTCTGTTTTATTAGGAGTAGACAGACAATTTACAAATTTGTGGGTTGAGAAAAAAGGACCGTGGAAATTGACAAAAGAATCAATCGGAAAAATTGATGCTTTTATGTTAAATATTCGACCTCCTTATTTTTTTGGAAGAATGCCTCGTAAACTGACTTCATTTAAACATTATAAAGCTTCAGAATTTTATAATTGGATTTTGTTTTATTCTCTTCCAGCTCTATTGGATTATTTACCAGCTCAATATATTGATCATTGGATACTTTTAGTTAAGGGTCTGCTTATTTTACTTAAAAAATCTATCACACAAAAAGACCTTGAAGAAGCACAATATTTACTTTCATCATTTATAGAAGAAGTTGAGACTTTATATATAGATAGGGAATTAACGTATAATGTTCACCAGCTTTCACATCTTGTTTTATCCGTTAAACGCTGGGAACCTTTATGGGCCACGCCAGCTTTTTGTTTTGAAAGCTTTCATAGATACATTGCAAATTGTGTTCATGAAACAAAGCATCTTGGACAAGAAATTATAAATCATTTAAATGAAGTTCAAGCTTTACAATTGCTCAAAAGTAAAATTTTTGAAAGAAGTATTGAGTCACCTGTCAAAAT